>JARFYF010000061.1:17516880-17528145 GCA_030265395.1 Rhina ancylostomus | reverse complement strand
TACTGACATGTAGATGAGAGTCAGGTTGCATCACTCGCTATAAGATACTCAACCTTAGACCCATTCCCTAACCACAATATTTACGTGCCAAATGTATTTGAAGTTCTGGTAAACGGAGTTGCACAGAATATTGACAGTTTGGATTTGGAGTGGGAATGGCAGTGAATATGAAGAAGGGTGGAGGGAGGGGTGATTAAAATGCTCTTTTTTGTTAAAGGTGATACTCTCTTACTACTTATCTGGCATGGATGTTACTTAACACTATCAACCCAAGCCTGAACATTGTCCAGGTCTTGCTAATGTGGAACCCTTCATTATCTGGTGAGTTGTGATGAAAATGTCATGTCATTTAGTGAACGTTCCCATTTCTGACTTATGTCAAGAATGAGAAAAAAAAGCACATCCTGGATGATTTAGACTCAAGCAAGTGACACCGGTAAAATGCATGAGCAAACTGACATCTTTTTCTCCCTGTTAAAATCATTAGTAAAATAGTTAGAATTTCCCTTCTAGTAGCTAGTTTCCTGTCATTTTCAAGCACTAACACTCAAATCGTCAGATTTATTGTATGCAATTTTATCTTGTATCATACTGGAATTTGAACACAAGATTAAGTTACTGACCCTGTAACATAACCATGATACTACCTTTCATTTCCATAGCAATAACTGTTATTGTTTACATTTCAATTAATAATTGACATTTTTCATTTTTAATTTGAATGCAATTCCTCTTTGATGGAGATAATTCAAATAATCCATTGAACAAAATTGGCAGCAACAGTTAGTTAGAAATCAAGATAAAATATTCCACATAATCTTTAGCAACATATTTTTACTTTGTTATGTTAGAGATCTGAGGCATATTCCTCAGAGTTTCCAAGAGGAGTTCTGTTAAGTTAAGAGGTTACACACTTCTAATTTTAAGTAGTACAAGCACTCTGGTTTGTCTTAGGGTATTCCTGACCTTGTTCAACTGTTGATAACCCTGGCAGATAAAGGAATAGCTCAAACACCACCATTTAAAATCAATAGTGAAATAGCTGTTAGGTTAATTGGCTGCTACAAATTACAACTAATGTAGGTGGTTGGTCAGAGAATCAGAGGTTGAATGAATATGTGCAAAAGAATAGGTTGCAAGGAAATAAGTGTGGGAGAGGGTGGGTGGGATTAATGGGACTACTCTGAGAGGCAGCATTTACTTGACAGGCTGAATGGTCTCCTTTGATGTTGAAAGGAAATATGAATACTATATAAATAGTAATGTTTCATCAAAATCAAACGAGTAAACTTTTTTCAACACCACATAATTATACAAGCTAAATGGGACCAATAGAAAGAATTTCTTTTTGATCCCTTGAGTTCATGAGCCTTCCCAAATTGCACAGATTTCTAGGGAGTCACAGGGCAGTACCTCCACACAACAAACAAGTCCTGTAAAGTGTACTGTAGTTTTAATCAGGGACCATGTTTTTTAGTGGCGTGGGAAAAATATTACTTTGTAGTGCATTTATCAAATGACAAAGTGTTGACAATATTAAATGCATTGTCATCATAAAGATAAAGGCTATAATCAGTCATTAACAACAAGGAGAAAAAAGACACTCTTCAAGAATAAAAGAAGGAGAAAATCAATATTGTGGTAGAAAATACAGCAGTAACGTTATTCCTTTTCTCCTTTTTTCTACTTTACCTGCTTGGTATTTGATTCAGTCTTTCATCTATTTTCTTTTGCAGCTTAGTTTCAATTTAGTTCACAATTAACAAGATGGACAGATATTTCTTTCATGCTTTGAGAATTAAAACAGCCTTGTCTTTCTTTAAAGCATTAATAGCTTGAGAGACAACTGGTCTATATCCACACGCCTCAAAAGCAATTTACAGTTTTACAAATGTTTCAAAACCTGCTCTGGATCATGCACCTATAGCATAGCTTTGAAACAGATCAAATACTAAACATTGCCATGTTCATATATAAAATCCACCTTAAAGCTGAAGTACACAGCAAAGACTTTTATAACCCTTTTGCAATAGACCTATTGCAGAATATGTGAAAAATTGAGTTAATTTGTGGAAGCTACCACATACCGACAATGTAAAATTCACCTTATGATTAAACTGTTGATCTCTATTTGCAAGTCTTTTTTAAAAGAATGTATATAATAATAATTTTGGGACTTGGAAGTTTATTTTTCATATGTCAGAAATGAAAAAGAAACAATATATTTTTATGTGATTTTTTAAATATTAAAATCATGTTATTCTTTTACAAAGCAAACTGACAAATTATCAGCTGAAAGTAATTTCAGCTATCATAAAATTGTTACCAGTAATAGTTTTGATAATAATAGCGTAACACCAGCCTGTCATACCGAGAAGATAAAGAGAAAAAGTTCTGAACATTTTCCCTGAATATATCAAGCTCGTCAATATTGAACTCCATATAATGTTTTAACCTTTTGGCAATTGTTAAAAGCACACTATTATCAACGGTATTTTGTTATTGTAACCTTTCAGCATACAGTCATTTACTATTTTTATTCAATTTAAATATAAATGTAAGACAAATCTTCAGGATTATATCTATAATAATATAATAAGTCATCTTTGTGCATTATTAAATAGTTGGGAATGAGTTTCTTTGGAACTGGTTTCACCCCTACCTTGTTAGGCATCTTGGAATAGGGCAAATATACCTATTTCAAATATTATATCACTGAATGAAGACCACAATATACTTTAATTGCTTTGGAGAGATAACCCAACAGATTTTTTTGCACTCAGTAAGACTGATGCAAAAGACAGTGTGGTTTAACAACATGGTTCTGCCAACTAACCATCCCTTCCCTAGAAAATGTATAATTGAGATGCTTAAATGTTAGCTGTGGTTAAATAAAATAAAACAAACACTGAGAATATGCACAAAAGTATTCAGTTGATCTTCTATTGCTCATTGTGCTTCATTAGAATCTTAGAATGACTTTCCCTTAGTTGGAATCACTGTCTTTTTATGGCAAATAAAGCTAATACAACTAAAACAAAACAATTATTCTGTTTGCGTTTTAGTTTATGTCAGAAATGAGTGCACATTGTACAGTGTGCCCTACACCAACAACCAATTTCTAGCAAAAAAAAATGGCTCTTTGGTTTACTGTTAGCAAAGAATGAGGACTTACCCACATTCAAATGGCTCCATGAATGCTCACTTTCCCAACATTCGCTGATGCTCTCAGTTCAGCATTTGGAAAGAGATGCAAAATTATTGAGGAAAGAAATCAGCAGAAAAAAAAGTGTTTCACATTTTCCTCACCATGTTGCCGAAATGCAAGGCTGGGACCCTCAGCAGGCACTTTTATATAGCAATGCACAGAGTGACAAAACGCTAGCTGTCATAATATGCCAGTTAGCATGTCCGATATGAGGCGATCGTTAGAGTCCCAAGGGTGAGGAGACAGGAGCGCTGAAGGAAAAAGGAAGGAAAAAAAAATCAGAGAGATCAATAGTGCTCTGGGAAATAAGGTAGAAAAGGTTATTTACTCTGCATTGATCTGTTGCTGCAGTAGTAAAGAGCCAGCCTGTTTTCTCAGACAAATCTTTTGTTAACCTTTTAGCTGAAACATACTCACAAGGCAACAAGGGAAAGCACTAACAGGTGTAGATTATGGATCGAAGCAGGTCATGGTACTACTGTCGCTGCCTTGTGCCCATGTAACAACAACCTGAAGAAATTCAAACATCAATAGGGATAATAAGGGCAAATTTATCAAGAGCTGGCCTAGACTTGCTGGAAGCCTGACTTGGTCCAATTGCCCAGATGAGGCTCGATTGATTTGGACATTCTTTTTCCGCAACATATTATCAATACTGACATTGCAAATTTGTTTGCTTCTCTGCGCCACACTTATTCTCAACAGCACCAACAGCTTGATTGCTTCTGAGCACAAGTCTTCTTAATGATTGAATGGATGCAATTATAATAAAAACTGATTAATTAAAGTAATAATATCCCCTCATGTTGCCTTTTAAAAGCTCTATGGTATTTCAAATTTGTAAGAAAAGGCTCCATTAATAGCAGATTCTATTTACAGATGTAGTATTTGGCTTAACAAATATTTCATTAGTTATAATTGCAACCAAGAAAAGCAAGAGCATAAAAGGGTAATGAAGAATCAGTGAAAGCAATCTCCAGATGTGCTTCTTAAAACCTTTCCATTTTGATCATTTTGGGAAAAAAACAACCAGAATTTTTCTGTTACTTCTTAATAAGGAATTTTCATCCTCTATGTCAGCATTTTGCTGTGATATCGTGTTTTAAATATTATTGAGTCAGCAATGAATTTCAAATTTGTTTTGTAACTTTTTTGGTTCCTGGAGAATATTTTCTGCCATAACATTAATTATTCTGGGTATTAACTTATTAATCGATGTAGTTCTTAATTTTTATTTGCAAACTGTGTTAAAATCGGTTAGCTTCAAATCAATGTTGCCATTTATTAAGACATAGCTAGGTAAATATCTTCATGGGGTTTATGAGGTATTATTTGTCACAATTGCCATTTCAGTTCAGAAGTGATATGAGTGTATCTTTAATCTTGAAAAGATAATTTTCTTATTGGTTAGGTTGCAAATTATCCAGCTGTATAACAATGGTCTAAAAACATGCTTCCAGCATGAACATCTAGTTATTCTTAATTTTGCATTGTTCAAATCCAATAACTTGAGGCATGTCCACATGTGCACATCATTCTCCTTCATTATGCAATCAGCAAGAGCAAGTATGCAAGTGTTTCAAAGAACAGAGAGAGGAGAATTATGATTGCAGTTATTTAGTCGGGTAGAAATTACTTTTAATTGTGCAAATGCTAAATCTCCAATTTCTCTACATTTAAGGTTATTTCAATTGTTGGTTAAGAAGCCATTTCAGGACAGCATAAACAACAGTTGGTTCATGGAAAACCCTGCCCTCAAAATTACGAGGGGTAATAACATCATGGAAGATCAGTGTTTACTAATAATTATACTAATAAAGGCTATTTGACTACATTGGAAGATATTATTTGAAAATAGTTAGTTAATTAGTAGTGACTCACGACTCAAATTACTTCTTCCACTACTGTCTATACAAAATAAGCAAAAACAAAAACTCTATTGTCAATTTCCATTGTTGAGCTTTTTAATTTGTGAATCTGGAACAGACTTGCTTATGGGTCATTTTTGCAACAAAAATCATTTTTATGTGAACAAACCATTAGCATGTCTCATAACCGTACCAGGAGAATTATTGGACAGTGGTTCGTTCGCTTTGATCTGTTTGGTGTGAGCAGTCCAATCACCAACTCCATCATTATGTGACTACTTTAAAAAAAATGAAGTGCACTTCTCAGGAATATTATCAGATAAAAAATCGGTCTGGTGGCAAAATACTTGTTTAAACTATCTATATACCCATCAGCACAAGACTAAGATTTATGGAAAACATCAAAATGGATTCCCTAGGAAAAGACATAATTACACTATAAATATCGAAGATTAGCAAAGTCACTAACTCCTTCAAATTCATTCTGTAATTAGAATGTATTGCAGAAGTTAAAATTAACTGGGAAATAGTTTTGTTATTGTCAAGAAGTGTCAAATACTATTTGCACAGAGGAAAGTTCTACAGTTGCCAGTTAGTACATAGGCTCACTGATCCATTATTGGACATCAGACACTACATAGCTAGAGTATAAAGGAAGTGTTTTGTTGACTCTGTGGTCAAATGCTTGGAAAGTCAATTCCTATTTAAATGGCATCAGAATAAGTTTATATTGTACACTTACTCTTCTCAACAATTTATCTCTGAAATTACTTTATTGTTAATCAAACTAAATCTGGACATTTTAATAGATTATAATGTTTAAATGTCTCTGATTTCCTATTTATTGAATGCCTTTTACAGCATTTTTTAAATATTGCAATTGTGGAAGTCAGAGTGTCAAAGAGGTCCTTTGGCCCATCCTGTCTATGCTGACAATCAAGTACCCAACTATACAAATCCAATTTACCAGCACTTGGCCCATAGTCTACTACATCTCAGCAATTCAAGTGCTCTTCGAAGTGATCCTTAAGTGTTATGAGAATATTTGCCTCCACCACCTCAGGCAGTGGTTTCCAGATTGCAACCACCTACTGAGCAAAATAATTCTTCCTCAAATCTCCTCTCAACCTTTTACTCCTCACCTTAAACCCATGCCCTCGTCCTAGACTCCTCTGCCATGAGATGGCACCTCTGCAACTAGGGTTGTTTAAATTTAAATTAATATTTTCCCCTCAACTAGTGATCAATGTAAATCTTCTCCTTGGTCACACTCAGATAGGTTTTGTGATAGTATGTTCCGATTCTCCAGTATGACACAGGACTTCTAAATATGAAAGAATGGGCAAGGAGTCTAGTCATGCAATACCAGATCTATAAGAAATTACAATCTAGTTACTTAAAGTAGAGAAGTCTACCTACACCTGCATCCTGACATTTTGAAAGAAAGTCAGAGATGGGAGATATTATTTGTTCATTCATTTTAGTCCATTTGTGAGCTGATTTTTTATATAGCTGTTTATCAAATCACTACAAAAAGCAAATAGAACAATTATTCTCAATACTTAGTAAAAAAAAACATGTGATTTCAATTATTGGAGAGGCTCCAAGGATATATTCCTTCTCACTCCCTCTTCCAAAGAGGGGGTTCTTGTCTGCCTTCTCCACCAGAAAAAACACCTTGTTGCCCTTTGGCCCTTGTTGCTGTAGTTCAAAATTTAAAGTTGGCCAGTTAACCAAGATTAGCAACTGGATGATACAATTTATTTCAAAGCGTTAACTTGTGAAAACAGGACCTATTTTTATCATGAGTAATTCCACAGGCAATCCTCACACAATGCATGTCTTTGTGGCACTGTTGAGAAGAATATGCACTTGAATTCTTAAGGCTTTAAGTTTCAGAGATGTTAAAATTCACCTTTCCATTAAGCCTTAAGTCAATCTTAATGGCAAAGCTTCCTCGAACAGCAGGGCCAAATGTGTGATAGGAGCATAATTAATAGAAATGAAATATCAGACAACTGCACATGCGTCGATTGATACACTTGACATAAAAATGCTGGATTTCTTTTTGAAATTTAGACTTTTCCCAATGCACAATAAAAACCCAATGTCATATGGTGAGTGCAGTTTGTAACATGCACAAAAAATTGAATCAACCTTACCAAAGGAAAAGCTATGAATGAGGCAAAAGCTTTGAGTGTTGATAATTTAAATCAATGATTTCTAAATGTGGAGCAACTAGCTGAACCTTTAGAAAGGGTGGTGGCAAGAGGAGGAGGATATATACAATATCAGCAAATGGAGGTACCCTAAAGGTTGGTGCTTAGGAGCTGCATGGAAGTAGTTTTGATATAACAGGTGATCCCATGAGAAAAATATTATGAGTGGAATCGTGGTAGAGGGGGTTGATAAAAGAGATAAGAACTTGTGTTTTAAGTTATTTGAGAGTTTGGAGGAGAAGCAAAAATGGGATCGAAAGCTGCAGCAGTTGGAGGATGGTAAAAATCTGAGAGTCATGGAGTAATACGATATGGAAACTGGTCCTTCCATGCACCATCAAGCACCCATTTAAGATAATCCCATCTTATTTTCCTCACTTTCCTCTAACTTCCCCCAGATTCTACCACCCACCTACACACAGGGAACAATTTACAGTGCCCAATTAACTTACTAACCTGCACTTCCTTCACATGTGGGAGAAAACCAGAGCAACCAGTGGGAGAAACCCATGCAGTCTCAGGGGAATGTGAAAACTCCACACAGACAGCAATCCGAGATCAGGACTGAACATAGGTCACTGGAGCTGTGAGGCAGCAGCTCTACCAGCTGTGCCACTGTGCTGTTGTTGAGGACTAACACCAGGAACTCCTTGTAACTAATATTAGAAATGAGGCTGGTAGATGATTGCGGGAATATTTAATTAAGTGTCAGCAGTAGTAAAAAATTGCTAGCTTTGACCTCTACATAATATATGATTTTTACAGAGATGGATGAAATTTCATGGAGTTGAATGTACTCCAGTCATATTTGACAGTGGATGGTTAAGCTGGTTGTGTACTTCATTGAAACTTGATTTAGTGATGGGCAAGAATGAGGAATTGCAAACATTGAAATGAAATCTAAAGCACTGAAAGTAGAAATCAGGGTAACTGAGCACATCAACAGATTCTTGGGTCCTGGATAAAGGGGTACAAAGTAAATAAGTGAACCATTGAGGAGCCCATATTATGTGGGGAGACCAGCGCATTTTGGGTAAAGCACTCCAGCAGTGAGATTCTATGAATGGGTGAACCAAGAGTTTGTACGCAATAGATAGTGCCTTGCACACTTTTGTGCAATCAAAGGCCTTTCCTTAACCAGTTCTGCCACTGTGGAGCCGATGGAGGAAATCAATTTGGTCATGGATTGTTGGATTGCGTGGAGCTTGGGAGAACTGAGCAGAGCTGGATGATCCAGTAGTTTCGGCAGATTGGGAGGATGCTGGAAGGATGGGAATCTTTGGGAAAAAAGGTTCAATCAGGCAATCAACTAGGGAGGGATTCTGCACGGTGATTGATGAGCCGGTGCAGGAGGGGGCAAACCGGCGATCTAATTAGGAGTTGATGGAAAGGGTCAAGTCAGCAGACTGGTAATTGATAGGGTGGGGCCATTGGATGAACTGGCCAGTAGCAGTTAGCAAGGTGGGTTTGGAGCCCTGTTGATGTCAGCAAAGAGCGGTGCAAGAGTTGGAGAGAATAATGAGGAAATTATTCAAAGGAAGATAGATGCTTGGTACATTACACTTCCCAGTGGCAGATTGGTTCTCCTTTATAGAATTATAGAATTGTACAACACAGAAACAGGCCACTTCAACCACCTCATACATGCCAATTGTGATGTCTATCTACTTTAATCCCATTTGCCTATATTGGGCCTATATGCCTCTGTGCTTTTCCTATCTAAGTACTTGTAATTATATCTGCCTCTACCAGTTCCTCTAGCAGTTCGTTTCAGATAATTACCACCCCCGTGTGAAAAAACTTACCCCTCAGACACCTTTAAATGTTCACCCTCTCACCATAAATCTGTGCACTCTAATATTAAACTCCTCTGCCTTGGGAAAAAGTAACTAACAGTGAGGCACATCATGACCCCTCACTTAAGCCTGCTTCAGTGTAAGTATACCCCGCATTTGCATTAAAAAAAATTGTGCAAGTGGCTGCTTAATGTCACCGAACCCTCATGGTTGCCTTCATGTCCTGTATGAAAGTAAAACGCAGAACAAACATCTGGAAGCCAGTCCTTGACAAACCGAGTATTCAATTATGTTTAGCAATGAGGCTTTGATAAACTTTGATGATATACCACATAAAATTATTGTGCTGTGCAATAGAAGTTTCAGGACAACATTCTGTACAATAATCCCAACAACCACATAGACCTGAGTGCATCTGCATTCTACTTCTGCCTATTGATCTAAGGTTGTCTTCAGCAGCAGGTGAGAACCTTGATTAACAAGGATCATCAAGAAGGCCGGATGCAGTCCTGACTTGGCATCTTAGAATAAACTCTGGGGGCTTCCTAGGAATTCAACAATGAGCTCTTTGATGTGTTATTGATTGCCCTACAAACTGTAGTGATGGAATACAACCCTTATCTCTTTACATAAGCTGTGTAATGGCACATGGGTACCATTACTGTAAGAACATGACAACACAAGAAACTGCAGGCCAATCGTCCCTTTCAACATGCTCTGTCGGCCTGTACAGCAGAGGAGGCAGGGGATGCCTTGCTGAGCCAAGTGATTACAGGGGCTTGAAAGCTACTGATATCCCTCACGGTGACCTGAAGCCAGAGGGTTAAGAGATGAGAGCCCTACTAGTTCTCTGAGAAAGCCTTGATGTCTCCTGAAGAAGACAGCACAGCATTGTAAGTGCTCCACTTGTGTTGACTCACACACCCTCCTTTCAATCTTGTCACCCATTTGCTCTTGGGCCTGTAAATAGACAATCAGCTGCAACTTGGTAGGTGGGTTGAGATGACCTTATCTTACCTCATATGTATATTGACACAGGAGGAGCCTGTTCTGCTCAGCGGGTCCACACTAGCTCCCAGTGAAGTAATCCCATTGGTCCCATTGCCCCTCTCTTTATTTCCTCGTATTGCTGGAGCATTTTCCCATCAACTCCCCTGGCCAATCTATCTACAAGCATAAGATTTGTGAGGAAACTGCATTTCCTGGATAAAACCCATGCAGTCACAGAGAGAAAGTGCAAACTCCACACAGCATCAGAGGTCATGATTGAACCCTGGTCCCTGGAGCTATGAGGCAGTAGCACAACCTGCAGCACCTGCCCTTCATAATTACTTTGTATTCTGAATACCCTTTCAATTTTGTTTGTATTTTGCATTAAATCATTTGACGAGGGAACTTTAAAAGAAGCAAATAGAAAGATTTTCACTTATGAAGCACCTCACACATCCCTTTCAAGAAGTTCCAAATTACAGCCAATAAAGTACTAATAAAATGTAATCAATATTGTAATGCAGAAGAGGTTTCAGTATAGCAAGTTCCATAAAAAGCAACATGATAGTGCATTTTATCTAATAGCTCATTAACTAATAGTACATTCTTGTTCTCGTGTTAAGCCTTGATGATTTATTCATGTTCATTGTGATTAAAATGTGTGAAAAATACTTTCAAAGTATTTTTAAACATATTCATGTTATAACAAGCTCTTCAGAGAATTGGCAAAAGGATTTTTAGTTTGCCATAACAATCAGATTTTCAGCAATTATCACCAACAAAAAGTTTTATTGCCCATCACTGGCTTAAAATTCTTGTTTTGAAAAGACTGGTCTTTGATGAAAATGTTTATTCAATTCCTTGGAATTGTCTGGTTAATTAGTCTTGGTCTCCCTTAAGCTGTGTCCACCCTGACCTGTGTACTAATATTGGCCTGGAAGCTGTCTGGCATTTATCCCAACAACCATTGCAGGATAAACCTTGCATCAATCATTGGTGGAGACAGGAAAATGGCACTAACCCGATGCAATGGGTGGTAACTGCTTATCTTCCCATATGCTGGGTCTTGTAAGCGGATACTTCACGCCAACGCCTGCCTTGTGCCAATGCAAATGTATTCACACATCCTGCTTAGCAAAATGTGTCCTGATGTTTAGCAGACACTTAATAATAGATAATTGCAT
>JARFYF010000061.1:17353542-17365885 GCA_030265395.1 Rhina ancylostomus | reverse complement strand
CCTATCTATGCCCCTCATAATTTTATACACTTCCAACAGATCACCCCTCAGCCTCCGCTGCTCCAGAGAAAAGAGCCCAAGTTTTTCCAGCCTTTCCTGATAGCACATGCCCTCTATTCCAGGCAGCATCCTAGTAAACCTCCTCCGCACCCTCTCTAAAGCCTCGACATCCTTCCTATAGTGAGGTGACCAGAATTGCATGGAACACTCTAAATGTAGCCTAACCAGGGTTCTATAAAGATGCTTCATAACTTCTTAACTCCTATACTCAATACCCCAATTAATAGATGCAAGCAGTCCATAAGCCTTCTTAACCACTCTGTCTACCTCTGTAGCCACTTTCAATTTGCACCCGAAGGTCCCTCTGCCCTTCAACACTGTTAAGGGTCTTGCTCTTAAGTGTACTGCCTCTTGTTATTAGTCCTACCAAGGTGCAACACCACACATTTATCCGGGTTAAATTCCATCTGCCATTTCTCTGCCCACATCTGCAACTTATCTATATCACGCTGTATCCATCACCAGTCCTCTACACTATTCACAACTCCACCAATCTTGCTATCATCTGCAAACTTATTAACCCATCCATCAACATACTCATCCAAGTCATTTATGGACATCACAAACAGATCCTACATGACAAATGCAACTGCCAACAACCATACCCCCGGTATGGGTCAAAAATTGATTTACTAGTGTGATGGTGCTTCAAAATCTTAGTAAGGCAAATCTGACCTGAAGAGAGAGATTCACTTTCTGATCATGACTTTCTTTTCATAATCAATCCTGAACAAAACATTAACAAAAGAAATGTTTTACTTTCATCTTTGCTACATTGTATAATCCCATTTTTGAAGAGAATGCCAATACACACAATCTGCCCATTACCTTCTTTTTGTCCAGCATAATATTTCCCCTTGCTCATGTCTACATTTTTACAATATATTCAAAAAATAAAAATATGACCTCTTTTTATCATTGTCAGACCTAAAAGAATGCAAGATCAAACTAATCTATGTGTGTTCTAATCCCTAATCAAGGAATTGACTGCACAATTGATTGTACTCACCAGAAAGCCTAGTAAAAAAAAAAATCATGTTTCCGATCTAATAAATTGAGAACAGACCACTTCTTCCTAGGACACAAGTGTGGCCCCTTTTTCACGACAATACTTAGGTGGGATGTTCAAAGAAATAGCTTGGAATGAAAAAGATTATGGTCTCTCAATTAATCAGGTAATTATAAAAAATAAAAATAAAAACTATAAGGGTCACACTATATCAAGAAGTATTTTACTGGGGAGGGGGTCATGGAGGGAGGTTTTATTTTGCACTGGATGGCATATTCACACAGCTGTCAGCCAATTATACTGTACTGATATGAACTTATGCCACTAATCTATATTGTCCATATTTTTCATATTACAGATTATTAACTCTGAAAAATTCAAGTAGCATATAAAAATGATAGGATATGGGAGCAAGTACGATAAATACAGCATTAGTCGTCTTGTGGATATTAAGTTTTCCAACATAGGGTAAATGACTGTAGAAACATTCATATAAGGATTGATTATATTTGCAGTAAAGTGGATCACTTCTCAGACACCAAAGAGCGATGGGTTAAAGTGTTCAATATATCATAAATTCTTTAAGATGATGTCATTGAAGTCTTTAAGTGCTTGCATATTTGCAGATTCACAGATAAAAAAAGACAACGATCCTTTTAAGAATGACTCCATTAAACAAAAAAGACAACCCTCTTGTGGGAACAAGAGCAAGAGCTGAAGGATATTTTGCTGAAATTCCTTTAGAATAATTTGTCAATGGTTAGTTTTTGGGGGGCTGAATCTGCCATCATGTCTCTAAACCAACATTAATTACACATTCACCTTTCACCTTATGTTGAGTGCTCCGATCGGCCCAGGTCATGTATAAATTGTCTCTCTAGCCTCTGCTGAAAATTCCATAACATTCAGTACTCGACAGTGATGTGTGAAAATTGACATGAAGATTTTAAAATTGGGACCATGGGAGCTCAAGCATAAAATAACTTCAATCTAGTGTGCTCTCTAAGGAATTACGCAAAGGCCCAACCAACAACAAAAGTATAGGAGAAGGTATGAGTTATTAGTGAGAAAAACACTTCTCCTGCACAAACAGAAGGGATGATCAATGGACTTAGTCAGTGAGATATTCAAGCAGAAAATTGCAGCTGTTTTTTTTCTTTTTGTCAATGTAGTAATGCACTGCCAAAATCTACCTTCCCCCCAATAAATGGAAGCTGTAAAACAGTACGAAAAAGGTACAACGGTGAACTTACATTTTTATAAAAAAATCCCTTTTAAAGTGACTCTTAATTAAATGCAACAAATTTAGTGTTTGTGTTTGTGCTGGTTGTAAAAATGGACACTGATTGTGGATTCCTTGAATGAGGTTGTTTTATCGGCAGCTTTTAGAAAGTCTCTAATTGCTTAACCTATAAAAGTCATTTATCTTGTGGGTTTGCTGTAATACTGGAAATCCATTGCTGATTCTTACATATCTCAGTAGTTTAGCTATCAACTTCTTGTTAGGGATAGAACAGAAACAAGTTTATATAAATCCAGGCAGCCAAGAAAATTCCCAGCCAGACTACACTCAGTGCTAAAAGAATCAGATCTAAAAGTTACCCATGTCACTGAAAACCTGGCGGTTATGGAAAGTTCATATACTTCTGTATTGAGAGCATGGTAACCACTTTAAAATCCAATTATTAATAAAGCCTCTTTTCTTCTTTTAGAATAAGACTACACAGCTCTTCCTTACAAGCACTAATCAAATTATCTTTCAGTCAAAGCCATTCACCATCAGAATGCAGAGGTGAATAAATGAGATGAATATTTTCTGTTCAATAGCAGATCCCTGTGCATTCTCTGTTGTATAAAACGACAGCAGGGTCTGCTAAACACCTTCCAGGAAATGAGGCCTAAGTTCAGAAGGGTGAAGACTTTTGGCATGTTATTCACCTAATGTTCCCTTCAGGAATTTTTAGGAATCTTGCACAGTAGATGCCAGATGCAAGTTGTCTCTGTACTACTGCACTCATTAGTAATCTCAATCGAGTGTCCTTGTCTCAATTTCCAATGCTGGCTTTCTGCATTACTTTTCTTCATTAATATTGGGTGCCTGGTGTACAGTCTAACTGCTAGCTTGATGCTGTCCAAAGTGTAGACCCAGTTCTGGCTTCAGCCCAATGACAAACTGAATGTTTCCATCCTTGCAACCAAATTGTATTTCCCTAAAAGGTGCAGAAACTGTCCACTTTTAAAACTGAGGGCAGCACAGTGGCACAAAAATCTGGGTTCAGTCCAGATTTCCAGTGCTGCCTAAATGGAGTTTGCACATTCTCCCTGTGACTGTTTGGGTTTCCTCTGGATATTCCAGTGTCCTCCCACATCCCAAAGATATGCAAGTTGGTAAGTTAATTGACCACTGTAAATTACCTCGTGTATGGGTGAGTGGTAGAATCTGAGGGAGTTGATGGGAATATGGGGAAAATAAAATGAGATTAGTGTAGGACTAATGTAATGTGCACGATGGTCTGTGCATTCTCAGTGGTTTCCATGCTGTATGACTATAAAATTATTTTAGTCAGATATAAGTCCCCTAGATATTTGAGGTACTGTTTTCTTCTTCCACCTCTTTTCTCAAAAGAGGTGATTCTGGTGAAACAGTGTTCTATTGCTCTGTGATACCTTGTTCAAATGGTTCTTCTCCATGAATACCATTGCTCATGCACCATTTAACAAAAAGGATCCATCACATTTATACCTAGCTCTATTTACCAATAAGCCTAGTAAATGGTATCATTGTGTAATAATATTTCTGGTATGTTACCATTAATATCCAGAGGCCTGGACGATGGGTACATGTGTCAAAATGTACAATCTAGAAGACAAAGACGTTCACATTGAAATGGGGTGGGTGTAGCAGAGGTGGCAGCAAGGGGTAACAGTAAACCTGAAAGGGGACATATATGCACAAAGATATGCCAGATTCCACAACCACAGACCAGGTTAAACCAGGCATCACCAGACCTATAATAAAAACAGAAAATACCTAAAATGCACAGCAGATCAGGCAGCATCTGTGGAGGCAGAGACAGAGTTTAATATTCCAGCTTGATGACCTTTCATCAGATCTAGGATAAATTAGAAATCATACTAGTTTTCATTTGCAGAGAAAGAGCAAGGGTTGAGAGAGTATAGGGAGAGTATAGGGATAGTGATATGGTGAAGACAAAGAAAGGCACAGAGGGTGGTGATGCCAGCTGAGAGAGAGGCGTGCGGACTTGTTAACTGCAGTTGATCTGTCTAGAGAAGGTGTAAATAGAGGGAGATGAATGATGAAAGAAGAAAGAGGAAAGTGGATAGAAGTCCAAGATATAGGAACAAGAATGCTGGAAATATTCAACAGTGAACTCCCATGCAATAATTGTCTGTTGTGATTTTGCTTGATTTCCTATACATGAGATACAGAAATAGAGTCATAGAGTTACAGGGCTGTACAGCACAGAAACGGGGCCTTCAGCCCACTGAGTCTGGCCTGATCATCAACCTTCCATTTACACCAATCTTACACTAGCCCCACTTTATTCATTCCACGTTCCCATCAACTGCCCCCCAGATGCTACTACTCACTGACACAATTCACCACAGCCAATTAAGCAATCAGCTAGCACATCTTTTGGATGTGGGTGGAATCTGGAACACCCAGAAGCAATCCAAACAATCATAGAGAAAACATGCAAACCCCAATCAGACAGCACTGGAATTCTGGATTGAACCTGGATCATTGGAGCTGTGAGACAGCTGGTCTATCAGTTGCTCCACTGTGCCCTCCTATTGAGTGAGGTGGATGTTTTGCTATAGAAAAGAATTGCTAGGGCAGGTTCTTTGTAAGTAAAAATGGCTGTGCAGATTTTTGTCCCGGCATCATTCTGCAATTAACTTAAATGTGTTTAAAATGCAGTTGTGGAGAGGGTTAAGCAGTGCGTCAGTGAAATATTAGCCTGAGGTTTGAAGAGATAACTTGTAACTGAAGGCTGAGGACATTCTAATAGACAAGTTCACTTTGATAACTTGAGGGGCATGGTACTGCCTCAAGCCAGTGAGCAGTATTTGTTTTATTACTCCCTTACAATGATCTATTTGCTTAAAAAAAACTGGAGAGTTTTTAATGCATTCTCTATAGGCTGTGATTTCAAGATCTGTGACCATTTCAATTTGTTACCAATTGAGATCATTCACATAGCATTTTTTGACCCAAAAGTAAATCATCAGATGAGAGTGATGATTATTCACCCACGCACAGCATTAGTTTAACCAATCATGAGTAGCATTTCCATTCACATATAGATAGCATCTAATACATTAGCTCTGCACTTTTATCCAAAACTAGATTTCTTCCATGGAGTTTGTGAAGTTCCATGACTTCAGGAGACTGCAATAGAATTCATTAGTTTCTTTGAATGTCAACTGTTTAAACCATTTAAATGCAGCCAATAAAAAAGGCATGGCTCTTAATATTAAAAATAATTTGCAAATATTACAGACTAAGCAGTATTATGTTTAGTTCTGAAACACCCCACTTGACCAAGTCCCCGTGCTAGCCTAATAGAATGTGTTATTTTCTGCAAAATGCCCAAGATAAAACTTACAAAGTTATTTCTGAGAAATCAAATTACTCTTTGAAATTTATGATTTTGAACATACTTTGCCCATAAACCATGTAAATAACTGCAGAAAATCTGAAAAAAAAACTGTGACATAATCATTTTAAGACTTCACAACTAACTCATCTGCACAAAACTAAAATCACAAGGTGAATTCTGGTATGAAAAAAATCTCAATAAGTGATGCATCAAAAGCACAAATATTCTTATAAAATGTACAATTTGTCTTCACAGCTCTTGCTTGATTACTGGTAGTTGACTGACACCATTTCTCAGTGTTTTCCATAGGTATTGGCACTGAACTGCACTTAGGGATCATTAACTCTGCAGGCAAATACATATCTGTTCAAATTATACTTAAATATTATTATTTGAGGGTATTTTTCATTTTTATATTTCTGCATAACCACATCCAAGTTTGTTCATAGCTTCATATCTTCTGTGCAAGATAGACTGAGTTTGGGATAAAATTATTGTATCCATTGTTCAGTGGGACAGTGATTCTTTCTGCTGAAGCTTGTTTGCACCCAAAAATACATTCTTTTAAAAAGCAGCTGAAACACGTGCAAGAGTAATGTGCTTTTGAGCCTTGAAGCAGCAAGAGCAAGGTCTCGCTTCGAAGGAGCGCAGATCGGAGAATTGAGAGCAGGGGTCAGCGTGCCAATTCACAGAGTTCCTAATATCACTGGCTAGAAAATGGAATCACCACAAATTGGGCATCTGACTCAACACCAGATACTCCTATAGGTGTTGTCAATGATCCAAAGTCTTTACCAAACACAATCTCAGGACATCATTCTTTTATCTACCAATTAGAGTAAGACTTTAGTTATCCTGTCTGCTGTCTCTTTTCATGGTTCATTGCCACTTTATGTCTCATCACAAAGAGCCTTGGGACATTCACCAATGTTAAAGATGCTATAAAAATGCAAGTTACTGTTAGTAAATATAACATCTGACTTGTATTGCTATGATCATTGTAGATTCATTTTACGCTCCCAAAATCACAACAGGAAATGCCAAACAAGAAAGTGTAAGTTCATAACCTTTGATATTCTGTCTATTTATTTTAAAGGACAGTCAATCTTAAAATTCGCTCTCTCAGTTGTCCCTCTCAGAAATGCAACTCCATACTGGGGGCGCAAGAACAATCTTTGGAGGTGGTGATACTGTAATCTTAGCAAATAGATGTTTATCCTATCTCAATTTCTTAAGAAATTGTGGGAACATTATCAAAACATGAAGTGATCAGAGGAATTCCTTCTGCTATTTTATATCACACAGGAACCAGAGGAGATCTCCCCCCCCCCCATGTTATAGTGCCTACAGATATGTCAGCGTACTTGTCTAATCATGTGAGTAAATTGTAAACATATAGAAAAATTGATGCTGTTAGTAGTCCAAATTCAAAGTGTTAGCCACATGTCATCTTTATATCAGTCTCTTTAGGTGTGGCTGCACTAAGACTGAGCGGGCAATGATGGACAATGTTTTTTTGGCAAGGACAGTGATATACTCCTGTTCAAAACCCGGCAAGGGAACAGAAAAATTGAGCTAATATTGTACATTGCAAAAGAGAACAAATGCTGCTCTCAGTCTCAGAACATGTTCTGAGAAAGTCTGCATGCCAATATTTCTTTATCTGTGGACATGCACTGTACTTTTATTCTAGTTTAAGTGCTCTGCTTACATTTTCATAACCAGGATAAAATCATCAGTCAAAGATGATAATTAATAGAACAAGTAGATAAGAAGAAAGTGAATCCGCCCACAATGAAATCTCTTTTTAACGCTCAGCAGGATATTGCTTTCCTGTTTGCCTGTGGCTTGTATTTTGGTACTGTGTTTAGAAAATTTAGAGTGCATTACAGATAATGCAGTAATTGGTAAATCTGCACCAAGCACCCTGCAGCTTCTTCTGAAGGCATCATCTGTCTCCGTTCTAACCCTCATAGCTCTTGCAACTGGTTGGATCCAATTAAAACCCTGCAGACTATTTGTCAAGTAAAAAACTGGAACCCAATATTTGTTTTAAAATAATTGGCATGCAAATAGCTGCAAATGAGAAACAATGCAATGGAGACAACACAGGCTCCACTGAGCTGTCATGGAGCAGCCTATCACTATTACTAATCTACAGTTTCCATATTCCCGTTAAAAAGGAAATGCCTGCATTATTTAAACCATTTAATGTCACACTACATTCTTTGATTTAACACTAGTTACACAGCCGACTAAAGGAGCAGTTTAGACCTATTTCATGCTCTGGAAGATAACTGTTGTTTATTAACCATGTCGGCAAAAAGCAATGTCACTGCAACACAGAATTTTTATCTTAATCTGCAATCTTTGATGTGTCAACATATCTATTTAGAACACACAAATAAATAGTCATCTGACATTTCTCTGCTGAAGATGAACCTTGCCTATTAATCTGTAACGTAAATTACAGGTGTATACTTGAAAGCCAAGCAATATTTGTATTTAAAGCATCAATTAAAATTCACATTCATTAAACTGTTGTAACGTCTTTAAACATTTACTATCAGATGTTATTTAATGCTTCACTTAACTGCAGCATTCGATTAAGGAATGACATAGAAAATGGAGTCTAATCAAATTTCCATAAAAAATGGACACTAGCTTTTTAATAAAGTATGAGAAAATACAACTTTTTATTCATTTTATCTTTTTTGTTTCTTATCAAAACACAAAAAAAACTAGCTTCTTGGGTTTAGTCCCATAGTACCATTTGTGAGAGAGGGTTTGAACATCTCAAGGGCATTGCGCCTGAAATTACACACACTACGGAACCATTTATCATTGGCTGACATGTGTCATGTTCCAGACTGGAGCAGGGAGAGGTTACAAGTGAAGACTGCTCTTTTGTTGATCAGCATCTAACACAACATGAGCACTTACTTAAGAAAATAATAATATATAAAACATACAGATGAGGTAGTGTATTTATAAATCTATCACCATTTTTCTAAATTTTTAAATTTGGAATAACTGGATATTTTTTTTAAGGAGAACAAATGTTGGTCCTGTCAGTACAATTCTAAGTAAAAGATAGCCATAGTTAGTTTGCAGATCTTTCTTAGCTAAAAGCATGTTTCTTTTGTGAAAAGCAGTGAGTATAGCATGGCAAATATTACAGTAAACCACAATACTAAACTTTTATAATTCCTCAAAGCACTAGGTTTATTAGTCAAAGTACATTGGGTATACAACAGAGACAACTTAAAACGGGCAAATTCCATGAAAATTCTATTACCAAAATATAATTGAAATACTAAAGGAGTGACTCTGAATTTTCTTGAAATGAAGATTATTTTGAGATAAAGTTGGATGCAGATTCTCGTTCTTTAAAAACTCTCCCTTAGTTATAGTAAATATATTTTGCTGCACAACATGCACAATTTCAGTATTGTAAACAAAGTCAAAAGATAGTTTCAGTATAATCTTTTAGTCCAGTACAAAGTCCTTGAAACCAGGAAGTTTTGGACAGTGTATTTTTGATTTAATGTATGAAGCAAATGGCTTTTTAACCAGTCTCTTGACCATGTTTGTAATCTGCAATATTTCATAACAAATCTGTGTATTCTAAATCATATTCAGAATGATTAGTACTTTTATTACAAGATATTAAGAAGGTTGAATATCTTTATCTATACTGGCAGCAACCAGAATGTTGACCAAAAAAAGAAATCTCAAAGTAAAAATCACAGAGTTCATGATGTCACTGTAAGCCCTGTAATTTATAAGATTGTGGACACTGCAAAATAACCTTCTTGCCATCATTCAGCCACAGGGTTCTAAAATCCAGGAAAATCCCAGATTAAATAACAATCTTTAACTAAAGGTGCCATAGCTGTTGTATTATAGTTCTTTCAGAGATAGACCACTCACCACATGTCCTGTATAATCTTAAGCTGTGTTCATATTGTATACATTGTGAATGAGCAAGGCTGTGAAGAGATGGTGGCCTGAAACAATCAGATCAACTGATCTATCCTCATGTTACTCAGCATTGGTTGAGGGAGTGGATAAGTGGTAAGATTTAACTTGGTCTCTCATCTCTTGTTCTTGAGGCAAAGGCCAATCCTATCTTGTTTTGTACAAGCAAGAAGCAGGTTTCTCAGCTCTGATCCAGAGCGTACCGCTTCAAGGATCCTTGGTATACTAAATAAAACCTCAGCCTCCATATCTTTATAGGGATAAACTGTAAGTTTGCAAAGAATATTGTAATAATAGCATCACAGTTTCAGTCCAGAAGGTATCTAGTTTTGAAGACACTCCATCATCACAGAAGTGAATTGAATGTTGAAATGAGAATGAGGCACATGACTTAATGGTGACAATCAGTCCAAAACCTTCAACGAGCCATTAACTACTCTGGTATGTGTATCTATCAATTTACTATAAAACTTTAAAAGCTGCAAAAAAAAAGATACAGTGCAAATGGAAATGTTGGCATCAAGTCTCCAGAAGGTTAATGGAATTAACAGTAAACAGCTGAGTATTTTGCATCTCTCTTCCTCTCCTGACCACTTCACCTTAATTAGGAAAAGCTCCTCTGATGCTTCCCATCCCTCTCACAAACAATATGCTTCTCAACTCCCAGTGAGTGGCATCAGATGGTGAGGAAACAAAGAGGGGAGAACCTGGCTAAATAATCAAAGGAAGAGTCCTCCACAGAGCCCGCACTGCCATTCAGGGTTTGATGGCAGGAAGTAGGAGATGAACAAGAAACACTATTGGTGGAAACTGATGGAACAATAACAACCAAAACATTTGGTTTTGCTGGGAATGAAAGAAAACACAAAGTTGAATAAAAATAAAAGAGGAAATGAAAATTCAGTTGATACAAGGGAGCTATAATATTTTCTGAAGCTTTCAAGAGGGAAAGATTCAAAAATCAGGACTGTTAGACCTCCCTGATCAATGTTCCAGGGCCAATAAGTTGGTGACATGAGGGGAAGAGTAAAATACCCTGGTCTCTAGGGTGTATCTCTATTAGGGTGTAATATGAGTGATCTCCTCATGGGAAATAGGGTTAGCAGTATTTACTTTTTATAGGTGGGCTTTATTATAACATTACTTAAATGTCAAGTTTGTCAATGTGTGCTGACCTGGAAATGTTTCAACATAAAACACACACTATTAGAACATGAGTAAGCAACAATACTTCACTGTTTAATTTAAGGAGGTAATCAAGTCAAGATTTAGATGTAATAAGCTTCTTTCACACTATTACTTCATACCAGCTAAATGGAATAAACTGTCAAACATGAATATTTTAACTGTACACAGCTGTCAGTCATTTCCCAGCATGCAGTGCAGGCAATGGGGCTGCATAAGTCTGTGAATCTTATTTGCAGATGTCTAGTTTCACTTGATCTCATCTTTGTAAATACAGTTGCATTTTGGTTGTTATGGAAACCTAAATTTGACAGCTTACTTTTTTTATTTCTCTGGCTGATTAAATGATTAGCACTAATAGTAGTTCCATGTATTTGTAAATTCTATGGCCGATTGTACGTGCATGACCTTTAACCAAAGGATAGATTCAGATATAAATTAGCCCCCACGTTTTTATGTGACAATATAGATTTGACCTTAACTGCACCTAGTTATTGCAATATTTAGTGCAAAGTGATGCATCTACTGTCATTACTGCACCGACATTGATTGTTAGAGCAGAATATAGCCTACTCCACTCAAGGAGAAGTCTGATAGAACAAATTCTACTCAAAAACAGTTAAGTCTCTTTTATCTTTTGCTTTGTTTCTATGACACTGAAAGTCTGTCTTAATGCAAATAGGTTATTTTTTCAACTTTTTGCGTTATAATCTGAGAAGATTTTATACTTTTATAAACAATTAATTACTCTTTGGTATTTCAGTTACACAATGATTATATCAGGCTAAGAAACCAGCCCTGACACCACATGGTGAGCCATGCATAGCGGTGGTTCATATGGCTCTCATGTGTTATACAAGGCTATCTGCACACAGATTCTGCATTTCCTTGCACCTATCCCAAAATTATAGTAGTTCATGGCAACAGAGCTCGAGTAGTCCTTGACTTGAACAATGGAGAGGTAATATTTGCAGTGCATTTTCCAAGCTTTATTACTGCTATTCATGGAATGTCTCACCATTCCGTAAACTTGAAACATTTCTCTTCAGTCTAGAGTGATAGTGAGACTAAAGTGAATGGAGCAAAGAACACTCATGTCAAAGACAGAGACATAGTTAAGGAGTTCTTGAGTGTTTCATCCAGCAGGTGCTGACTGCCTCTCTGTCCTTGATAAACTTTCCTGCACTCTCACTCTCAGCAAAGTGGGGCCCTTGGGATTTTGAGCCAAAGATGGGTTTGAAAGCAGTGAAGAACCTATGATGGTTACCAGTGACTCGCTGGGTCTCCTGTGTTCTTCCCACCCACTATCTGTTCTTTAGCCCACCATTGTCTGTTGGTCCTTGGCTTCAGGCGCCTGTAGAGCCATTTCTTTTCCTTTAAGGCATTGTGAAGTTTCCATTTCAAGAATAACTTGCATTTGTGCTTAATCAGCTCCTGGATCTCGTAATCATTCTCATCAATACAAACCTGGTGTTTAATGCCA
>JARFYF010000061.1:17288534-17299932 GCA_030265395.1 Rhina ancylostomus | reverse complement strand
TTAAACGCCCCCCCCCCCCCCTCACAAGATAACCTTAAAATTTCAGGAAGTAAAACCCATCAAACTTAACTGTTATAAATTCTTATTAATGAATAAGCAAAATGACCATGCTAGTACCAGGGCTTTGAATACTGAAAATTGACCTTTCCTTGTAGGATTTTTTTTTAACTTATGCCTTCGTGCCAAAAGAAACTGACCTAATGGTTCTGATGCTCTGTTAAGCCTAAAATCATGTTAATTTCTAATTATGTTACTAAAATGCACTCATGTCTTCCTTTTATATCTGATAATAATACTCCAATACTCCATCAAACCATCTCTCCTATCAACAAGCTCTGTAACACCTCTTAACCTTCATAACAATTTCCTGTTTGAAAAATAATAAATGTCATTCAAAACTGCACATTACAAATAATCATTTAGTATGTATATGTGTCTAGAGGGCATATCACAGTGTACGTCAGAAAATAGCAAATTGTACAGGGGAACAGTTATTTTTCCTGCATAAATTGCATTTCTATGATATTTGGGATTATTGTGCTCAACTGAAGTCAGACATTTGTATATTGGAAATTATGCCCTTTGATAATTTGTTGATTACTCTTCATAGCTTAAAGGTAGCACCCTGACAGCTGAGTCAGAAGCTAGTGGGTTATGTTCACTGTGAATGTTTTAGGCACAAGAATCTAGGCTGATTGGTTGAGGTGTTGCACACTGTTGAGGTGCAATTCTTCAGTTGAGAGTTTAAACTGAGGCCATGTTTGCCGCTTCAAATATATGAAAAAATCCCAAAGCACATGCTGGAAGAAGAATGAAAAAGTTCCCTCTGCTACTCTGGTTTACATTTGTCTTACCATTTTCACATGGCTTCCATATATGCCACATTCCACCAGTGACCGCACATCAACAGTCATTCTAAAGGGTTTTGCTCTGTCTGAGATTATTAATGGTGTTTACTAATTTACTGTAAATGCAAGTTTTTTTCTTATTTTACTTACTGAAGTGTAGCAGTTAGCATAACGCTATTACAGTGCCAGCGACGCAGGTTCGATTCCGGCTGCTGTCTGTGAGGAGTTTGTGTGTTCTCCCCGTGTCTGTGTGGGTTTCCTCCAGGTGCTCCAGTTTTCCCCCACATTCCAAAGACATTACTGGTGAGGATGTTGTGGGCATACCATGTTGGCAGCGGAAGCGTGGCGACATTGCAGGCTACCTCCAGAACACTCTACGCAAAAGGTGCATTTCACCTTGTGTTTCGATTTACATGTGACTAATAAAGATATCGCATCTTAAAATGCTTCCTTGAAACATGAAATCCAGTGTATTAAATAATTCAACCTGAATACACCCATGCCCTGATCTAATAAGGTAGGAAATTTCATCTTTATGCCAGTGTTTTTAGCATTACCACATATGCACCAACTATTCCCTCCAGTTCCCAATTGACATGTTAAGCTCTCGCAAATGTCTGATATAGTCAGATTAAAATATCCCTTCAAGATTTTCACTTTGAGTTCAGATCAGACATCGTCTATGCTTCATGGCACCAGTAGAGTCAGCAATGATTCATATGTTTCCAGTTCTAACTCCAGCAATAATACTGCCTTCCTCCTCTCACACATTGCATGTTCCTTTGATCCGAATCCACTCCCAGAATCTTAACAGTGTAGTTTGCACACAACAACCTTCCAATTTATTCCACACTGGGGACAAATGGCTGAGTCCCCCTTTACCTCTAGAGTCTACTGATATATCCAACACAATCGTGGATGGTGTCATCATTGTTCTACATGGAGAACCTTGTTCTCTACTTTTTTTGCAGTAAATAACTGTCCTGCTACATCAAGCAGCAACATCAACACTTAATTGCCAATGTGGGTTCTTTTGTGCTACCACTAGCATTAGCAAATAAACAGAGATGGGTATATTAACATAAGATTCTTTATTGAAAATAGTAACTCTCAACTAAGGGATGGTGTTTGGTACAAGGTTTCAAAGTCACACACCTTATTGTGTTCTTCTTCTCTTAGGCAGTCTCGCAGGAGTGAGGATGACTTGTTTCAATTCCAGTTTTTTGAGTCCTCAGGTGGCTAATGAGCCAATGCAGACTCTTCCACAGATGGGGCAGGAGGATGGGTTGTGAATTGGTATGCTCCTTCCATTATGACACATGACTACTGCATGATGACAGAAATAAAATAAATGGGAGGATATGATGTGATGAGAATATTTGAACTCTGCAACATAATATACATATATAGGTTGAAGGAGTGGTTGATAGATTGACAACTGGAGTTTAATGTGGACAAGTGCAAGGTCATGCACTTCAGAAAGAGGAATCAAAAGACTGATTACTATCTAAATGGAGAGCAATTATAAATAAGTAAAATACAGAGGAATCTAGGTTCTCTTGTGCATGAATTACAAAGAGTTAACAGGCAGGTGCAGCTTGTCATTAGGAAGGCAAATGGCATATTGATCTTCATTGCAAAGAAAACTGGAGTTTTAAAATAAGGAAGTATTGTTACAATTGTACTGAGTGCAGATGAGGCCATACCTGGAGCACAGTTTTCGTCCCCTTATTTGAGAAAGGATATACTGGCACTGGAGGCAGTCCAAAGGGATTCACTGTGGTAATTCCTGGGATAAGAGGTTATCCTTTCACAAGCAGCTGAAAAAGTTGGATTTGTTTTATTTGAAGTTTAGAAGAATGAAGAGAGATCATGTAAGGGAACATGACAAAGTAGATGTTGATATGTTTTCCCAAGTTTACTTAGCCAGCAACTTTTGATGAAATAACTATTTATAATTGGCAAGATTAATAACTCTGGGGTGATGAGCAGATCTATTAATTTCAGGGCATTTTAATGTAACAGCTACATTTTACAAAGACATTTTATATACCTTGTCAGTTTCAAGCCACATTTCTATTAGCGAAGCTTTGAACATGAGTGTAGCTATGGAATATAACAAACCTTATGAAATAAGAAAGAAATACATATATTTACAATGCATATTTCACAATCTCAACATGTCATAAAGTACTTTATAACCCATAAATTATATTTTTTAATGTAATGTAGGAAATTTAGCAGTCAATTTCCACAGTGCAAAGAACAATGTAATAATGACCAGATAACCTGCATTAGAAATGTCATCTGAGGGATAAGTACTGCTTGTGACATCAAGAAGAACTCCTCTGTTCTTTGTAGTGAAATGGGATGTAAAGGTGTACCTGAAGGAGCAGGTGGAGCCTCATTTTAACTCCTGAAAGACAGCCCCTCCATTAAAAAAGCACTTTGTCAGTTCTTTTCCGAGATATTGTTTTCCAGTCTCTGGAGTAAGGCTCAATCTCCCTGAAGTTAGACTCTATCAGAGATATTTCACCTGCAAACCACCCTTCTATAAACAGAACAACTGATTATTCACACCTGTAGGAGAATCAAATTTCTATACATTTTAACAATCTGTGCCCGAAAATCATAAAACTATTTTATTGCTGCAATATTTTCTGTTACAGAAGCAAGATAGAAAAATAAAACAATTTTAAATATCTTTCTTCTGTCACAATTCAATACTTATTTAAAGGTATTTCAACATTTTAATATAAAAATTTTGTTCTTGGGGTTCATTATCATAATGTTTTTTAATTCTCAGAATGTTCATGTATGTAGTTCAATAGAATTCTAACTGACAGTTACTGTAGGATCAATCATCCTTGGCATATAATGAATGTTCAACACTGACAGCACTAAAATGAAATTATAGGGACACAATTTTCAATAAAGTAGTCATGACTAGTCTCCTTGTTGAATCAAAGCTCTGAAGCCTGAGGCATCAGAGATTTATTCAAGCCTATGTTTCTGCATTGGAGCATTAATTGAGTTCAAGAGTCTGGCATTGATGGGCCTTCTCCAGTTTACCTACAGTGTAAGTTCATTGTAAAGAATTCACTTGAAGCACGCATTCCTTTACAACCAAGTTCTGTTTGATCTTAAAACAAAACTCCAATAAAATTGCATCTTGTCCAAACATCTGAGTGGTGTTTTTCACACAGAGGGTGGTGAATATTTGGAACAAGCTGTCAGAGGAAGGTGGCGGAGGCAGATACAATAACAATGTTGAAAGGGTATTTGGACAGGCATTTGGATAAGGATGACGTAGAGGGACATAGGCCGAATGTGGGCAAATGGGATTAGCATTGAAAGGCATCATGGGTGACATGGATAAGGTGGGCTGAAGGACTCGTTTCTGTACTGTATATTTCCAATGTTTTTATGATTATCACAGTTCTTGCCAAATATACACTTAACCAGGAATGAGGAAATTGTGCAGCATTAAAAATTATGCACTGCTCAGTTTTGAGAAAGATTTACATCTGGATACGCTTTTGGCCCCCAGTAAAAATGAATTTACTTCTTATAAGAAAAATATTCATTTAAATGGCATTAATCAGGTGCTTCTACTCTTCATTCATACAGAACAAATGGAGCTCAGTAATCCAGGCAAGGAATAATAACAGTCTGTGAGCACAGGGAATGTCCAAAAGAGATTAGCCAAATGGAGAGAGATAATACAATGGAGGGATTTGAAAGTAAGAACCTGGCACACAGTACCAGAAAGGCTGGATTTCAATACAGACTCTGCCAAGCAGATCTGGACTGAATTAATCTTGTGAGAAGATAAGGCGGTGAGAAAAGAATGTCAATATTTCTCTGATGGGGATTTCAAGGATTGTGTATGGACATTGCAGTGGACAACAGTGCTGGGGAAGAGATAATCATGAAAGGCAACTTAATGCCAAGCAGAAAACAGAAAAATCAGCTTTGACCAGAACACAAGGTTAACCTAGCAGAACTTGGGACCCAACTGAGTTTGACAGGACCCAGATATACTTGGGTCAAGGTTGGTCCATGTTCTAGCAAACCAATCAGATTCAGGTCAGACTGAGCTGTGCCATCTCAGTATTTTACTGGGTCATTTTGACTTTGTCAACAGGGGGTAGGCTGTGTTACCTAGACACAGGTCAAGGGAGAGTGATTTTCAGGTACTGACTTCAATCTTCATTAATGCTGCCAGCGTCAATTTTAATTGTATAACCACGCTGATGTATGGCACGTAGGTGGGTTCAAATGGAGACTGTTGTCATGGAGGCTGGTGGATTTCATAACCAAAACATGGATCTCGGAAACTCTGTACTTCAAGTTCTCCTCTCTTTCAGAACTACAACGTACATAATCTTACACAAGTACTCAGAACATTCACGTCTTGTTTTCATGTGGTATGGTAGTGGAACTGGGAAAACCAATAAAATTATATTCTCCTACATCTTTAGAGAGGCAAGTTCATTTTAAAAGAGTTAAATATATGAGGGAAGACACTCCCTATGATCGTTATCTGCATTAATAATTTTTGTATGCATATTCCACAGAGAAAATCATACCCTACACCAGTCCGATTATAATGCTTTCTGACTGTAGTTTTAATCAGCTTAATATACTGCAGAAATTAGTCACTGGGGTTTTTCTGTAATAAGGAAGTTCCACTTTATCTTTTCAAGACTTCTTATCAGGATAATGCTCACTCATCATGCTCAGTAGAATCTTGACTACAAATGATTTCACTATTTGCATGTATCTACCCAAAATAAAACAGTCTTGTGTACTGCTATCACTTTCACAGCTATCCTTTCTTTGCTACTATAGTCAAACTGAATTTTACATTTTACCTGCGGGTCCGTTCAGTTATTGACTTTCATTTCACAATGTAACTTTATTCATTTCATAAACAAAAGACCGTCTTCTGATTAAATATGAATTCATTGGTAACATTTCAAGCCTTATAGTGTTGCTAAAAATATAAATATGATTCTGCGACTTTTACTTCAAAATAGCAACATAATTCAAGCAAAGGATCCCCATGAGATTATAGGGACTTGGATGCTATGCAGAATGTGAGCAGGACTAATGAGACTTGGCGGGAACTATGGACGAGTGCTGAACAAAATTGAACAAGCATGTAATAAGATTGAGTCAGTACTTTATCACCATTGTTGGTGGACAATACCTAGTACACAAAATCTGCTCATTCTTTCCCCTTCCATAAGGTACCTAAATAAATGTCCCCTGAAGGAAAATGATGTGACTACAGCAAAGGAAGTTTCATCCCTTTAGTTCTTGGTGCTGAAGATTGTGTGATTATGTTCTTCTTTAGAGAATCTGAAATTCAACCCCTCCAAAGCAGCTGTCCTAGTCTGACTGCTAAGATACACAATTCAAAATGACAATGGCTCACGGTTGTGAGTCGTACTGTGATAAATCTGATCCATGCGTGATGCACATTGATGTTACTTTTGTTTCGACTTTTGATTAAGTGATATTTGTGGTTTGACATCCACATTGGACTCCACAAGCAGATGAGAGAAGAGAGATTCTTAAACTTTCATATAACTTTCAACTGTAATTCCTTGGCTGTGAAGCGCTTTTTGAAAGCCTCAATGTAAACACAATGTCTTTGCTTCATGTCTTTCTTACAATCAGATTAGTAACTCAATTTAATGGTTCTCTCAACAGAAAGATTAGGTTTTACACTGGAATAGCAGATTCATTAAATCAACCCTCGGGCAGATGGCCCACCAGTTGTTGATGCTGCAGTTCTTTTTGGAATGTAGGTCAACAAGGCTGACATATAAAATAAAATAGGAGAGTGCTTCAGAAAGTATATAAACTTATATATGGCTAGGTGAGGGCAAAGTATGTGGGGAAGGCCAACAGTGATTCTAGAAAGTGGCTCACCACCACATCCTTAAGGACAGTTAGGGATGGGCAATAATTGTTGGTTTTCACAAGTGAAGCTCAGATTCCTAAAATGAACTTTAAAACAAATCTCGGCCACTCACCACAGATTAGTAAGGAGACAAAGCACTTTATATGTCAGAAGAGACAATGTAGTGGGATCTAGACCCAAACTTAGAACAACAAACCAGACCACTGCTTCTCCCTGCACGGAGTGGAAATGGTGGGCAGCAGCAAAACTTCAAGATCAAAGTACACATAAGTGGTCAAGCTGAAGAAATGGATATCAATATTGCAGTGGATTTTTATTTCATGAGTGGGGATTCCTACAACAGGAAGTTCACTCATCCGCCTTTGAAAGAAAGTATAGTTATTCTCAATTGCTGAGCACACACAATCCTTCAAGTGCAAGAAAAGGTGGACAAGCTGAAGACTGATGGAGTTTCAGTGAAAATGGCTCAAAGCAAATCCACTAACCCAACCAAAATAATAAATATGTTACTGTGTCCAATGGTTGTCATTGCTGACCAACATTACTGGATTGTGTCAGAAAACTAAGGATCCTGCAGAAGTACATGACTAGTGTCCATGTGGTGAGAGTGAAAGAACACCTTGGAGCCACTATTACCCAAATGTAAAGACATTTTTCTGGATGCTTAAACAAATGTATGAATCAGGAATAGGAGTAGGACACTCAGCCCCTTCAACCTGCTCCACCATTTAGTAAGATCTTGACCAATCGTAATTGTAATCTTAAAAATATTCAACAACTCTGCTTTCACTGCCCTTTGAGGAAGACATTTTCAAAGACTCAGAACCACTGAGAAAGAATTTCGTCTCATTACTTTCTTAAGTGAGTGACCTCTTATTTTTCATCAGTGGCTGCTAGTTCTATATTCTCCCACAAGAGGAAACATTCACTCACCTCCACCCAGTCATGAACCCTCAGGGTCTCATATTTTTCAATCAACTTCTCTCAACAGTCTTTGCCTTTCAATCTTTTATCATGAGACAACTCATCCATTCTAGGCATTAGTCTCAAACTTTCACTGAACTGTTTCCATTTTTCTTTAAATAAGGAGACTAATATTATATGCAGTGCTCCAGATGTGACTTCACCAATGCCCTACATTACTGAAGCAAGGCCTCCCTCCTTTTGTATTCAATTCCTTCAGCAATAAAGGATAACAGCTCTTCTAATTATTTGCTATACTTGAATACCAGCCTTTTTAAATCAAGAACTAGGATTCCCCATTCCTTCTGCACCACAGAGCTCTGAAATCCCTCACCATTTAGATAAAATGCTTCCTTATTATTTTTCCAAATTGCCAATGTCACATTTTCCTACATTGACCTCTGTTGACTAGATCTTTGTCCACGTATTTAACCTAATTCTATCCATTATTTAGACTCCTAATGTCCTCTTCATGACTTATTTTCCCAACTACCTTTGTATCATCTGCAAATTTGATAATAGTTCCTTTGATGCCTTCTTTCACATCATTTGTACACATTGCAACATGCTAATGCAACAGCCATGATCCTTGTGGCACACCACTCATTGCATCTTGCCAACCAGAAAAAGAGACATATATGGCTCCTTTCTTTTTCCTGTTAGCCAGCCAGTTACGTCCTACAACATGAACTTTTATTTTCCATAATATCCTTTATGTGGCACATTTTCAAATGCCTTCAGGAAACCTAAGTATGGTGCAATTCCTGGTTCCTCTTTAAAGAGCTCCAATAAATTGGTCAAACCTGATTTCCCTACCTGTGTCATGGTTCCGAGTGCTGGCCCTCGATTTGGCTCCATTGATAGTACCTCGTTGTGTAGCACATGGAGTCCATGCACTGCTAATTGCATAACACACACCTGAGCCCCATCAGGAGACTAGCAATAAGAGCCCAGGTTTCACTAGCACTAGTTGCCAGAGTATTGGTCAACCTTTGGGTATACTTTGGCTCCTGGCTGCTAGAGCTGTCAACTCTAGAGTAGTCCCGGTTTCACTGTTCCTCTTAGGATATCCAGTTTTCGTGTTGGGACCCCACCTCACAGCCCCAAGGCAAGATTCCTTCCAATTGCCACCTGTGTTTGGTTCTGAGGAAGCATCCAACTCCAGTCTCATACCAGTGCACTGCATTTGGGTTCTCCATGAGCTTGCTCTTTGCTTGACATTTTGACAACCTGATTGCCTTAAATGCTTTTAAGTGCCCTGCTTATAACATCTTCAACAATAGCTTCTAACTTTTTCCCTATGATAGATAATGGCCTGCTTTCTGTTTCCTGACTTCTTGGGATAAAGGAATTATATTTGCTATTTTTCAATTTAATGGAGCCTTACCCAAATCTAGGGAATTTTGGAAAATTAATGCATCAAAATTCTTACCAGCACCTCTATAAAGGCCCTAGGATGAAGTCCATCAGACCACAGCTCCAACAATGTGCACGGCATCATTTCTAAGGTGTTTGTAATTTTCCCAAGTTCCTCCTTTCCTTCCAATTTCAATTACTCTGGCATTTCTGGCTTCAAGGTTTACATGCACATCAAGCCTAATGCCAATCCAGTGTATTGCAAGTCTCAACCAGTGCCACATTTTCTAAAAGCTCAGATGGAAGAAGAGACAGACAAGCTGAAGAAGAAAAAGTTTCAGTGAAAATTATTCAAGGTGAATCCACAAATCCATTCAAGGTAGAAAATGGATTGAATGTTGACACATGAAATCAGACACAACAGTGGAACATACAATTAAGGATCTGAGATTGATTTCTACAACACATGGTATACTTGAAGAATTGGTGTCAGATAGTGGACTTCAATTCACTTCATGAGTTGCAAGGGTATCAAGCATTGATTACTTTCCATAATACTATCCTGTCTCTTGTACTGCAGTGGACATGTCTGTACATATTCATTAGGAAGCCTTGAAGAAGCAAGTGTTCCAAATTTGTACAAGTTTAGCCTTGAATCATCAGTTCGCTGGTTTCATGTTCAAGTATTGTACAATGGCACAGGTGCATCCTAGCAGCAATGTTAATGAGTTGCAGAGTCTGAACTTGTTGGAGTTTGTTACAGTCCAGGTTGGAGGAGAGACTGGAGAGATAGTAGTTGAAGCAAAATCATGAATCAGATCCCAATAGTTCATTGGAGAGGCAAAGAGAAAACAGTTCAGACAACAACAAAAAAATGAGAGCATTAAGATAGATGAGCAATTACAACACAGAGCATTGGGATAGTGGTGAGGCAGTACAAGTCTACAGTGCTAAGTAATATCTGGTGTGAAAGAAAGAAAAGGTCAAAAGATTTCACATTGACCGAATGATTGTAATGGGAGGTACAAAAGAACATTTTGGAGATGAGTGAGATGATGGATTAATTCTAGAGGGGGGATGTGGAACCAACCACTGAAGTCTATAGTGAGCTGAATCAGAATGTCACCCATTTGTCAAATTAAGAAATAATTACACCACCAGAGACACAAATACAGTTAAGAAGGTTGCAATGTTTGAGAAAGATAGTTAATAGACTACACTTGTAATTGTAGTATATATGTGTAATCTATAACTGAGTCACATGTTCCTGTGAAACAATAAAAACATCATTTGTGTGATATTAATCCAAGTGCCTGAAATAAAGTACAAGCCCAAATTCTGAAGTTCCTGATTATTATGGATTATACTTATCAGTAGTACAGAACTGGCTCATAGGAAACATCAAAATATATTACGTTCCTGAAGGACTTTCAAACTGTTCTTTTCCTTTGTCTATACCTTTTCCCTCTCTTGTAATCCAATCTTCTTTCTCTTTTAATTTAGTTTCTTGGCTCTGATACAGCTTATTTCCACCAGTTCTCTTTCACTCAAATTCTTGTTGAAGCTACAGCTGCAATGTCAGGTTCTGATCTTTTATTAGTTAAAGAGATTGGTAATTGCACCTATGGTTCCAGATACCTGTTTGCCCCTCCTTGTTATTAACCTACTGTTCCACAAATTTATAATGCAAAGAGAATAGAGCCTGTTAGGCAGGGAAAAATCAGTTTGCAATGCTTACTGAAAATTCCTTGTTTCAGCAATTTCTGATCCACTTTTTACAGCCTGAATCCTCCATTTTTCAGTTGAGATTGGGGGCATTTTGTTGTTTTCTGCTAGGGTTTGGCAAATTTGAGTACTTTGGGTAATTAAAACATTTTGCTCAAAGGATACAACTTGCAGTCACTGTAAAGCACAATTAAACTGAAATTGGTAATAATAACAATTATACAAGGATTTAAACTTTATTACAATTATTTCTTTGACAAAATCTTCCTTTGCTTTCAAGTGTTATGATTATCTTTAACTGCTTGCCCCACTCTCACACTACTTGGATTCTTCTCTTTTTCACTGGCAACAGACTGTGGAATGCTGTATCCCATAAACAAATGAGATGGTTTGTTTTCTATATGAGCAGTTTGAAAGCCACATACAGAATTCTGAAAGGATACTCAATGAAATGATAAATTCTGAAGCTATGCCAGTTATTGCTCATGTGGAGTTCTACTGTTTTAAACAAAAACACAATTTTATGGGGCAACTTCTCAGTTTTTGTTAGTTAAAACAAAACTGAAGTCCT
>JARFYF010000061.1:17245341-17262759 GCA_030265395.1 Rhina ancylostomus | reverse complement strand
GGTGGAGGCGGATACGATAGGGTCTTTTAAGAGACTTTGGATAGGTACATGGAGTTGAGAATAATAGAGGGCTATGGGTAAGCCTAGTAATGTTTAAGGTAGGGACATGTTCGGAACAGCTTTGTGGGCTGAAGGGCCTGAATTGTGCTGTAGGTTTTCTATGTTTCTATTATAGTGTTAAGGGTTATATAGAGTGCAGAAAGGGCAGGAGACAGAAAGCAGGAATATCAGGCCAATTAGCTTAATATCTTTCAAAGAAAAATATGTTACCATCTTTTATTGATTCATAGTGTTATACAGCATAGAAACAGGCCCTTCAGCCCAACTTATTCATGATAACCAAGGGACCTATCTAAACTAATCCCATTTCCCTGTGTTTGCCCCATATCCCTCTAAACATTTCCTATCCATGTACCTATCCAAATGTCTTTTAAACATTGTAATTGTACCTACTTCTACCACCTCCTCTGGCAGCTCATTCCATCTGCCCACCACCCTCTGTGTGAAAAACTTGCCCCTCAGGTCCCCCTTAAATCTTTCCCCTCTCACCGTAAATCCATGCCCTCTAGTTTTAGACACAACTACCCTGGGAAATAGACTGTAACCATCTACCCTATATATGATCTTCATTATTTTATAAACCTCTATAAAGTATTCATAAAAATGTTATAGCAGGGCACTTAGAAATATTCAAGGTATTCAGGCAAAGTCAACATGATGTTACGAAAGAGAAATCAAGTCTGACCAAGTTATCGGAGTTCTTTGAAGTAATATGTGCTGTGGATTAAGGAGAACCCATAGATGTACTAAACGTAGATTTCCAGAAAACTTTGAAAGGTGCCACATCAAAGTTTGTTACGGAGAATAAATTTTCATGGCGTAGGACATGAACTGTTGGCTTGGATAGAAGTTTGGCTGGATAACAGAGAGAAGGCATAAATGTTTTTTTTCTTTTAGCAAAACATAATGAGTGGTGTGTTACAGGTTTGGTGCTGGGGCTCAAATTTTAATATGCATACAATTTTGATGAAGGCACTAAAGACATGGAACTACAAGCATAGGTTGGAAAGTAAGTCGTGAAGAGGACATGAGGAAACTACAAAGATTTTGCAAATGGAATGTAATGTGGGAAAATGTGAAATTGTACATTTGGCAGGAAACATTCTTTTAAAAAAAAAGAAGCATGTTATCTAAATGGTGAGAGACCACAGAGTTCTGAGATAAAGAGTGATCTGGGTTTCCTGGTGAATGAATTGCAAGAGGCTATTGTGCAGGATTGGCAAGTAGTTAAGAAAGCTTACAGAATGTTAATAGTTATTGCTGGGGGATCAAATAAAAGTAGGGAAGTTATGCTTCCGTTACTTAGGAGATTGTTGTGACCACATCTGGAGTACTACTGATAGTGTTGGTCTCCTTCTTAGGAAGAATGATAATGCTTTGGGAGCAGCTCAGAAAAGGTTTACTTGACTAATACCTGATCTGAGCGGGTTGTCTTATGAGGAAGGTTTGGACAGACCAGGCTTCTATCCACTGTAGTTTATTAGAACAAGGAAGGACTTGACTGAAACATATGAAATCCTGAGGGGTTTTGACTGGACAGATCTGGTGAGGATGTTTCCTTTTGTGGAAGATTCTAGAACTAGGGAACACTGTTAAAGGCTTGAGTTACCTACTCCTCCTAATTCATATGTTTGTGTGTGGAGCTGCCTGAGATTCTCCATGCCAGTATTAGCTTAGAGATCTTCCTAACTGGACTTGGTGATGAGCAGACATTTGATAACTTTCCAAGTCTATATTACATTTTGGATTATTTAGATTTTCTTTGAAGTGCAATATGTTTGGGAAGAATATTAAAACCAACATGTTTTCACATTATTAGTCAACATTCAAAGTTGAAAATAGTCAAAATAACCAATGTGAAAAATGAAACATTACAAGTGCTGATCACAACAGTTCAGAAGTAAATTGCATAGAGTTTAATTTCAAAAACTAATAAGGTTATTTCCCTAGGAATAAAACTGAAAAGCAGAGAAGCTACCTTGGTTAGATCACACTGAGCTTGCTGTACACAATTCTGATTACTATAGTATGGAAAGACCATAAAAATATCACTGAAGGAAGAAACACAATTGCCAGAAATACTATGACTTTGTGACTATCAGAGAAAAAAAACTGATTAGGTTTACGTTCTCTAGAAAAAGAAGAATGGAATGATCTAATAGGTGTTTAAATTATTTGGAGAAGTTATTTCCAGTCATTGGATAGTCCAAAACTATAATACAATTGCAAGTCAATGCAATACCTTTTTGCTCAGGGGATTGTTAGTACATGGAACCTGCTACCATACTAAGCAGCTGAGGTGATGGGAAGTTCATTGACTATATTAGGGAAAATTCCGAGGTTATGATGAGAGAGATAAATGAAGTAGAAAGGGGATGGTCTTGAGTGGAGCATTATCACAAATTTTGGCAGAATTGCCAGTTTGTACACTTTAATTCCACATAATGTTATGAATTACAAAAGCTTCTACCTGCTGTTTGTACAATGATAAACAGAGAAGTAGTTGCATTATGACAGTAAACTCTCGTTATGACCAATAAGTCAGGTTAAAATCAAACTGTACAGATGCAGGAGATTCCAACCCGCAATTACTATCCTCGAGGCTCCAACTATCAACATCCAACAGTTCAGAAGCTTAACTGGATCAGTTACACTAATATTGTGTCTACAAGAACATGTTGGTCTCCTGAAGTGGATGACTCACTTGACTCCAAAATCTTTCTGCCATATACAAGCACAGGTCAGGACGATGATAAATTATTTTCTACTTGCCTGGAAGGAAGTAGCTTCAACAATATTCAAGCAATTCAACAGTGTCCAAGGCAAAGAAGCCCACATAACTGCCAACCAGTCCTTCACGTTAAACATTTACTCCCACCACCACTCGCACACCAAGGCTGCAAAGCCATGACATGTTGAGGACTTCTTTCAAGCTCATCACAAACTTATCATCTCTAGCAGTTATAAAAGTACAAGGGCAGCAAGCATAAGAGAATTCTAATGCCTGGAGGGTCCCGGGCAAGTTACATATTATCCTGTTTTAGAAATACATTGTCATTCTTTCATCATTGTTGGATCTAAATGTTGAAACTCCCGAAGCAACTGTTCCGTGGAATACCTTCACCACCCGGACACCAGTGACAGCTCGTGGGCAATTAGTGATAAATGCTGGCCATATCAACCACATTGTGTCCTGCAAATGAATTAAAAATAATGATCTTCTGCATTTAGTTAGTTGAATTCAATGGTCTTCAGGGAGCTGCAGATCAGTGAGAATTCGCTCATAACACTTGCTGCAAAGTGAAGAGTTATGAACTTCAGTTGATCAATGCTTTGGACTTTGTTTTGGTGCCTTTGTTGTGTACATGTTCAGTTGACACATAATCAATGAACGCAAACGTGAAGAAAGAAAAGGGGAATATATATCTTCTGCTTCCCCTTCTGCCTTTTTCATTTATTAAACGGTGAAGTCTCAGATGTAAACAATGCCCACAAAATAGTAAGCAACATGGGGAGATGAAATTTGACCCCAAGAATGAATGGATAATGAAAGTAAGTTATTTTTAAATTGCATTAACCAACCCAGCTTCAATGTATTAATTTGTATTTAATAAAGGCATTTTGGATGCATCTGTGGTAACTCATTGGACAGTCAGGGCTTTAATTAGCATAGCCAGGCATATATTTTCACAGCTGTTAATGTCTTTATGTAATAACTTAACTTTCAATTTAACTCTCCCATGGCTCAGGAAACCTGGTAACTGAAGTGAGGCAAGGACCATATCTTGTAGGTCAATGCATTTCCAGCACTATTTGTGGGTCAGGATAGGTAGAAAGCCTGTCCTTTAATCTTCAAAATAAACTTTTTCCTACCAGTGATCAGGGCCCTTTCTCCCAACCTTCATGAACAAACCTCTCCTCCAACTTTGATCAACCCCCAATCCTTTTCTTTCCATTTACAACATCTCCTTCCTGCCTCTCTGCCTTCTACCAGCAAGATACAGGAGCTAAAGTCTTCTCCCAACCTGGTCCACTGTTGGCTGAGAAGGGCAAATAAAGTATTATATATGACACTACAGTTAAATTCTACAGATCTTCCACATTGCTGGTTTTCCTAGCTAGTCCAAACATCTGGGAACATCAGGATCCAACATTCCATACCATCAGACATGGAGATTAAAATCAATAAGGACAAAAATACAGAGAGAGCAAGTGGAGAAGGAATTATTCTATTTCCAGTGAGATTCAAGGCTCTGACTAAAGTGTTCAGACTACTTTATTTACATTCATGAGCTGAAAAATAGTATCAGCAATTGGAGAGTATCCTAGAAGTAAAATTATTCTATAGCTGGAATAAACATGTGATGCTGAATAACAAGTGTCCATTAGTCAATGTTAAAGGAATCTAAGGAATGCCACAGCAGTTTGCTGTCAGTATTATGGTCATGCATTCACTAATGCAGAATCTTCTATGATTTTGCTGACCATCATGGAACAGGGAGGGCTGCATGCCACAAGAGCTATTTCTATACATTACTCCTGTACTGTGCTATCAAAGGAAAGTCTGCATTGTGAGTCATCATATTTTCAAATTATTATTTATACTTATCACAAATAACATATTTCCTTTCTTTTCTGCAAAAAGTGACTAGTAATTTACAGAGTTTACTTTTTCTTTTACTCAGTACATTCCCTCCCGGTACTTGTTTCTTGGTGTATATCATTGGTGTACATCCAGTTTGCTTACGAATATTGAGGAGCATTGTGTAAAGGGAAGTATTTAAGGCCAGGGGTTCCAAGGTGGAAATGCTTAAAACTCAAATAAACCATTGTGAATGTTTGAGGAGTATTTTTAATTTAGTGTCCCGAGAAACATTTTTGAGATTTCAAATTCCCTTGGTCCGGGCATATGCTGCATAAGGCAACTGAAATGTTGATGGATTATTAAAATACAATTCAACCTCTCCCACTGATCGCTTTGGGGCTTGTATGCAACTCTAGTTCTCAAAGGAGTCAATTTCTCTACATATTGATGCAACCTGTCACTGTTGTTGAAAATCAAGTGCATGTCTTGGCAATGAAATTTCTCTGGCAATTTTCCACAGCTATGTGTAACTGTGTTACAGGATGGGACATGACCTAGACAACACTCTAACCTGAGGGTCAGAGGGCAGTCAAGCGTATCAAACTACTGGGTGCATTTTCTCTGCATCCATGACTTCCTCATTTCTCTTCAAAAGCTTGACAGAAGGAACTGCCCAGTAGCAACCCCTGCAGCACCTGTCTGCTGATCAATACACAGTTAAAATGCAGCAGGAACTCACAGCAAGTCCAATTCCCAAACACATTCCCTGATACCTGAACACTTTCCCAAACTGGAAGTGAGAGATTCTGGATGATTTTCTTTTATTTAAAGTATGTCTCACTCTTAATAATTGCTTCATGTTCAGACATGCTAAAGTCAATTAAACAGCTAATATACTCATATGTTGACTTCGAAGCTAATGGTTTTGATCCACACACTCTTAACTTTTAGGTTTGAAGACAGGTTTACTTCAACCAGTATTCAAAAAACATTTATCATTATTGTTCAATGGCTCAGCAAGGTTACCAAGTTAATTGAAAACAACCAGAGAGTGAGGACTGGGAAAGATGGAGGAAGTGGTATGCTGGAAAAGATGCGGTTTGCTGGTGACAATCACTCTCAACTAAGTCTTAACTCTTGACTGATATTCATATAATACTTGTGGTGGTGGTGTACGTATAGGCATCGATCCTGGATTTAGACAAAATGTGATCCAGGGAGGTTGACTAGCATACCCATCATAATCATTGCCAAACCAAATACGTAGAGAATCATCACTGGGTATAGTTTATAAAATGTCTGGTGACTATCAAAATATATCTCAATGTGAAGTTATGGCATTCAAGTAGGTATTGGCACTGATGCAGATTAGTATTTCACATTCATTGCAACATGGAGGAAAGTCATCTGCTTCTATAGAGAAGCCCAGCAGCAGATGATAAGAGGAAATTGAAAAAAAGGCATGTCAATGGCAAAGCAGTTAGTGCTGCTGCCTCACAACTCCAGGGACCCAGGTTCAATCCTGACCTTGACCACTGTCTCTGTGAAGTTTGTACATTCTCTCCACAGCCACATGGGTTTCCTCTGGGTGCTCCATTTTCCTCAAACATCTCAAATATGTGCTGAGAGGTTAATTAATGTAGATTATCCCTCAGCATAGATTAATGGCAAAAAGAATCAAAAGGGGGTGTTGATACACATTTGAGAGAGAGAGTAATGTTGAAGGGGTATAGTTAAATAAGGAGGAATGGAAATAATGGAATGGAAGTAATGGAATTCCTCCTGCATGATCCAAAAGGCCAAATGGCCTCCTTCTTTTATTATAGAACAATTATTCAATTAAAAAAATGACTTCCTTCCACTTTACCAACAATGTTATCATGTATTGCATTTCACAAACTCTAACTAAATGTCCAATCAAAATTGTTACAATGATTAATTTAAAATGATTGATTCATATTACTGTGGTGAATATATCATGGTTTTGGGGGAATAAGCTGCACATATCACAGCAGTCATAATGATTTCCAGTAATGAATAATAAGCACCACCCTGCAGTGGTTTTATATGAGCTTGCCCATTATCACGCACCACCCACCCCCATCACACATCCTGCATATATGACACCTGTGAAGAAATTTTATCTGACAAATTAAAATATCATCATCTGAAGACCTTCCTGACCTCTCAGAGTTAAATATACATTAAAAAGAAAACTTAGATTGCTTCAGCTTGCACCAGTTGTCAATTTGTACAGCTGTTATGAACTCTCCCCTGGTTAGTACTACAGTTTTCACCATTCCCAAAATAATCACTTGGAACAAGGAGCACACATCTTTTTATGGATCACAGACATTCTGACTGCTGCTTCCAAAGTTAGACTATAAAACCAGTTATAAAAAAAACCCACATTGTTCTAAGAAACAATCTGATTTACCATTCTCATGCAGTCCAGCTGACTCTAATCATCCCCAACCATAAAATTGGACTGTTAAAAGGAGACGCATATTAACATTACGCCATATGGAAGTCTTATGTATTTCAAGGCAACAAAAACTCTCAAAATCTGAACTGAAATCTTGAATAATTGAACACAAGATACTTTAAAGATCACATCCAAGCATTTGCTTGGATAGTAGATCCTATGACATTTGCAAGGATGTGATCATTGATATCCAGTGTGGTTGAAGCAAGTATGGATTGGGGACAGTGTACCAATATTTCAGCCCTCATTCTGTATGAGCTCAGGATCACAGAAACTATCTTTATGTGCAAACTAACATTACTCTTTTGATTTAATCGTTGACATCATAATTATTCTTACAAAAAGTTTTCTTGGTTGGACTGACAGTCACAGATTGTCCAAACACAAGAACATAAGAAAACAGGAGCAGGGATAGGCCACAAGGCCCCTCAAACCTGCCCCATCATTCAAAATGTTCATGGCTGACCTATGTGGGCCTCAACACCTCTTCAGTGCCAGTAGCTCAGAGCCCTCAAACAATTTCAAAAATTTAGTTTTGGTTTAAACTTGGTTTCTAAGGGAATTTATTATTTTCATTGCCTACTTTCAAAATTAATTTATGTACCTCCCTGCATTCCTCCTTTATTACAAGTAAAACTTGCAATAAAACTTGTTTGCATGTCTGGGACAACAATGTTTCTTCAACGTGTTCTTCAACAATATTGCATGATTAGCTGGACATCTTCATTAACCTTGAGATATTGGGATAAATCTTTCAAAAATAGATCTATTTCCTCTTTAAATACTTGTAATGATCCAACCAAAAGAGTGTCATAGGTTATGTTGTTGTATAAAAAGAGTGAGAAGATTTTGAGGTGATTCCTTTAACTCTCTACATAAATAAAGGAAGGGGTAGGGCAATCAGAATAAGGAAATCTGCCTGAACTATTCATTTCCCTAACACAGGGATCTGCCCTCTCCATTAACACACTGTAGGCTAATTGATCATATCTTGGAACCTACTTAAATGGCCTGATATTATATTGTGTCATATAGTTACCGACCAGGTCATAAGAAATGCCCAGTTCAAAGATTAACAAAGATGCAGAGCTAATTTTGCGATACTGTTGGAGCTGTGCTCCAAACGTGAACACATTTTATTATAAGTTTTGTTAGTAATAAAAGAAGAATGTGGGGAAGTACATGAATTAGTTTTGAAAGTAAGCAGATGAAACTTAAAAGATTCCTTTAGAAACCAAAGCCAAATAGGAAACAAAGAGTCAAAGTGCTACTCTAACATCATGAGTACCTTATGGTAACAGGGTCACCATTCTATGCATCCAGTCTTATGTTGTAGTTTTTGGTTTGTCTAATCCAATGGTATGATTAGTTGGGGTGACAGGGCTAACAATGGAGTGGATGCAGGCACCTTCTGTCAAAATTGGGTATGACTGATTTTAGAGCACTTGATATTGAAATAAGAAAGCAGCCCAGGACAGATCTTCATTGAACTGGATACCCTGAACTTCTGCAACTAGAATTTATTGGAGGAAAATCAATGCAAAACTAATGAGAAGAAGGACAGCTCATCCTGATAGGCTGTGGAAATGTCCATCCTCAGATCTTTAACAGTCCTCTTGGTCTCTACATATGAGTGCATTTGTTCTATGTTTAATTGCAGGATCTCCATTCAAATAAAACTCTGCTCTCAAGCTCTTATATTTCTTGTGTTTAGATGGTAGGCTTCCATAACTATATATCATGGTCTTGTTCATGGTTTTTTTTAGGGAATAGAGGACCAATTTAAAACTTAAACATAAACCAATACAATGAAGATTTTCAGAAGTCTTCTTTCTATTTATTAGTAATTATTTTCATTAATAGCAAGTAAGGCTCCTTGCATCTTGAATTCATGAGGCAATGGATCAAATCCAACATTTCAAATGTGGACAATGTGATGTACTGCCTGGCTTTCGTAACTTTGCTATGTTTAAATAAAATTCTCCAACTAAACAACTGAACAGTGTGAAAGTAAAACTATCTGTATACCAGTACACATTATCACTAATCTGTCAAAATCACTGTCATCAACTGAATATGTATACTTTATAAATGAGATCCTTCCACTATTAGTCTTCCATTTACTGAGTCAATAGCGCACTCTGCTGTACAGTGCTATTGCAAAGTAAATAGAAATGCATTAAATTGTATGTAGTCTTTATCTGTTGAACTTTATTGACCTTAAACAAAGTGCAAAGACTGCTGATAGATGCTTGCAATGGATGGAAAAGACCATCTTACCCTGCAATAAATAATAGTTTTAGTCTTCTTGACTAATTATTCAAACCAATTCCATATGGCAGGACCCAGACAGTTACATCTCTTTCAAAATGACAACTGAATAGCAAGCACTGAATTGAATAGAAAAGACTAAGTCAATTGTACTTTTCCAGACAGTAACAGAATCTTTAGTCAGACAAAAAAAACTTTGATTTTGTTTCCCATTTTCAATACTTTAGCGGGAAGAAAAGACTTCATTTTAGCAAAGATGCAGTGTGATGTGAGCAAATTTTCTGTATCAATGGAATGCCTAATCCAACTTACAGATATGTCTTTTCTTCCTTCTGTTAATTCTTCTGTGACTTTATTCACATCCAGGAAATAACAAGAGTTCATTTATAGAATGCTAGAGATCTCCATGGTTACAGTTCATAGATGTGGTAAAAGCAATTAAGTTCAAACAGCCAGAAAAATATGTCTCTTCATCAGTATTCCACAACAGCTGTAAAAACACTAAAGCACCATAACAAATGAAAAATAACTGAAAATCATTGAAACTGAAACATCAAAACAATGGTCCATAATACATCATTAAATAATAATCATATTTTGCATTTATAATTAAATAGTGCTTTTGAGGATGTTCCAAAAGATTTTGATTTTATTTAATAGGTCAAAATTTACTGACAAAATAACAGTAAGATTAATGAGCATGACGTCATTAATGTGTAAATCATACAGCAATTTATGAAAAGAGAGAGAAGTTCTGAGTCGCCACAAATTGCTGGACAGTTTGGATCACTCCACCATTAAACGTATGACGTTAAGATCTCATCCTCCAGCTCTGTGGGAGTTTCATTCGCAGTTATACCCACTACAGAAAGGTAGGGTGGTCATCTACAGCACAAGGACGATCTTGAAGATGTTTTTGTTCACAAAGAAAAGGTACAGTTGAAAATGTGGAATCTCATTTTGGTTGACACTTAAATATTCTGAGATTTTTTTAAACTCCAAACTTTTTATAATGTTCTTGCTTTTCCAATCTGTCTTTTATTCTCTCTTAATCCAGACCTTCTTTCTCTTTATTATTTCTTTTCCTGTACCCACTGTGACTAATTCCTCCTGCTCCTTTTCCGTCAATCTCCTCTTTCTTTCTCAACTCAGAATCCTTGAAGACAATACCAAGTCATTATCAGCTCACACTTACAGCAATGAGTGGTGTAAACAATCCTCAGCTGAAGGATGGTGAAAAATATCGGGTTTGGCATGCCATTAGATTCTCCTACTATTCTTGCCCAAACCACCCATCCTACCCCATTCCAAACCTATCACCACCAACACCTCATTGCATCCAATTGTGTGACCATCCTTTTCTTTCTGAATAACCAATCATTCTGGAGAATTATTCCACGTTCAGCAGCAACTCTTCAGTACCACTCTTTAGTGGCAATTCATGAGCTAGTTACTGAGTACTGGCATTATCTCTGTTCATAAAGGTCAAAAGGTCATACAGTTGAACTCAATCCAACATTTTTACAAAACCTAAGTGCATACATTGACAATAATTGTCATTGGCTAATAGTCAAATGCATCAACTTGAACCATTTTTGCTTCCATTGGCCAGATTAGGATCATCGTCCATTTGTGTCCAAGTCACACATTCCTCAGTACCATGTACGCATGCAATGTTTCTTATTAGCTTTTTTTTACAGTTTTCATTGGATTTCCATATTGATTTCCCAAAAAAAATCAAAGTTTTTATTACCTCATTAACATTCAACTATCAAAGCTCAGTAACCCTGTTTTCAGGGAAGATGGAGTAAAGATCCAGTTGTGGACGTCAAACAAGAGCAAAGTAATGTTGTTAAGGGTGAATAAATTTTTAAAAAACTGCAAATGCATAATATATAGATTCAACTATACCATTATTAAGGTTGTATATAATTGTGAGGGAAATTAACATCAAATGTAGTATTATTAAGCCAATGAGTGTATTAGTTTTAATCAAGTTGAGTATGTTAATTTGTGTCCTGATGGGAAAAAAACTTAAATGCAAACAGCTTTATGATTGCAGCATTATGAAAGCGGTGATTTTTGTTTTACTTGCCTTTATCTCCGGCACATTTTCAAAGAATGTTGCCTGAATGAGTGCAGTTCCAAAATCACGCAAGAAGTTCAAAATCACCCGGGAGACAGCCTGCTGGATTGGCACAACATCTTCCTCCTTCTTCATTCACTCATTCTACCATTGGCATACTGTGGATACATAAACACCAGCTACAACATGTTCTGCAACAACACCTCTCAAATCCTCAAGCTTTCTTGCACCAAAAGGATGCATGCAGTATGTGGATAGGAACACCACCACTTGCAAATGGCCCACACAATCACACACCAGCATGGAAATACATCACCATTCTTTCATCACTGGGAAAATATCCTAGAAACCTTTACCTTGAAGGACTGTGGCAGTACCTTCACCATGTGGATTCAAGGAGATAACTCATGACCACTTTCCCTGAGGGCAATTCAGAAATGTCAATAAATGTTGGCTTAACCACCAATACCAATATCTCATAAATAAATCTTACAAGTCACAGCAAACCTTGCTCCCTTTCAGCTGCGGGGTCTCCTGTAATCCTGAAGCCTGGCTGCATTGGGTTAAAACTAAAATGGAGATAAAATCAGGGGGACAAAGTTTCTTTAAAATATTTAAATTAGCAACCACCTTTCTAGGAGAAGATCGACTGCCTGCCTTCCATTCCATCTCCAGTGAAAACTGGAAATAGGGTTTGGTTCACAATTAGGATACTTCATGATGTCACAGTTTGCCTAAATTAGTCCTCCACATTTTTGGAAGTAAAATTCTTCCTCCACGCGCCTTGTATTCCTAAGTCCTAGGTCCTAGGTCCAGATTCATATTGTTAACACTCAAGAGACAAGTTGCTTTTTATATGTTTAATCTTACCTGCTTGGAAAATGATCAGTATATGGTTGATTAAGTTAACTAAATGGTGATTTTATTAGATTGCTATAAAATAAAAGATCAATAGAATACTTCAGAACATGAGCCACAGTCTGATAGAGTATTAATTTCTCCACTTTTCTGAAGTCAAGACAATCAAGTGGCAAACACAATATATCAACTAGACTAAAATTCAGTGAGAAACACCTAGATCCACTGGATATATAATGTGCAAGCAGATAATAGCATCAGAATGAGTCATTGTCCACAGGTCAGAATTACAGGGCACAAAATAAACAATAGTCTTCCATTTGTCTCTGCCTGCATAATTCCTCCAGTACTTAATATTCTTTGGCTCTAAAATGTTTACACTAGTTTCTTAAATATTTTATTCAATAGACATGTGCATACATACAAGCAAGCACACTGAAAATTGTTTGTATTGAATTTTATGCAAAGTTCATAGTGCTAGCTTTATGTAAATATCCAATTATTTAATGTTGGATCATGCATATTACATTACATGCCTTAGCATAGAAATTACTTTTGGCTGTGTCACTTGAATGCTTAACGTGTTGACATGATAGTCCTTTCTCTGATGTGTTAGTAAAGGTGCGAGACCATTTATAATAAATAGGTTAATGCATGTGTTAAGTTAGTGAAAAAAATAACAAAGGGGGTAAAACTCATTTATTTTTTATCAACATGAGTAATTTATGGGAATTTTAGTAAATTGTACTGAGCGCTTCAGTCATTAAATTTGCAAGAAATTTAACCATTCTCATTTGGTGAAATACAGATCAGGCAAACTCCCGCAGAACTGTAACTGATTCAAACATTAATCTAATTACAATGCTCAGTTTAGCTCTTTGTTCAAGTGGTTTCAAACACTATCTTGGATTTCTGACTCTGTTGTGTATTTAAGGTAGGAATAAATAAAGATAAAAATTCTGCTAAAGTCTAGCCCAATAAATTATTGTTAACAGCACCTGCAAGAACTTCCCCTCACTATATTTGCTTTTTTTTAAACTGTGGCTAAATGGAATTTTCTGACAGTTCAAGGTCTTGGGTGTTAGGGATTCCCAGCTCTTGTAAATGAAAGCTTACGTATCATTCAAACTTTCTCCACTACGATAACAACAAGGCACCACAACAATGTTTTTTGACATGATGATCAGATGGAGAAAGATCAAAAACTACTGTAGAGAGTTCCTCTCCATTTGAACGATGAGCATTTTGAGAGTAGTTTTTTATCTTCATACAATGGTATCACACTTTCCAAAGTACACCCCTGTCACAGGGTAAGCAGTTACAAGAATAACAGACTATAATCAAGTGCTACAGCAACAAAAGATCTTCAAATACTAAGATATTTTCTTGTGCAGTTTTCAGTTTCAGGAATTAGGTAAAACTTCAGATGAAGGGCACATTCCTTCTCAGAAGAGCATTGTTTCAGCCCCAAAGGGAACAAAATGCATTCAAACATTTGGTGAGAAATGCCCTTTGCATTCTTTCAATCAGTTGAAATGATGCACAATTATATTTTGCAAGAAAATTGTTGAAAACAAAGCACAATTAAAATTGGGCCAATTTTCTTTTGGAAACAACTTCACCTTCTTCAAAGGGCAACATAGAAATCAGATTGCAGAAATTGCTTTTCCCAGATTATAAATTGATATTTAGATTACTGTTGAGTATTTGGCTGTAGACCTACTAAGTAACATATGATTACCATGTATAACAAACATCATAGATAAAATGAAAAATAAACAACTGCAGATGCTGGAAAACTGCAATAAAAACAGAAAATGCTGGAAAATCTCTGGCAGCATCTGTAAAAGAGAAATAGTTAATATTTTAGGTCCAAGCCCCTTCATCAGAACTGTGAAAGAGAGAAAACTAGTTTTCAATAGCCTCTGCTATTGATGCAGGGTGGGGGGGTGAGGGGGGTGGGCACATGAGGGTAAGAAGCACCTCAGATAGAGTCATAGAATCGTAGAGTAATACAGCACAGAAACAGACCTACGGCCCAACTTCCGTGCCAACCACAGCAACCTCCCTGCTAGTCCCATTTCCCCGCATTCAGCCCATAACCCTCCAAGACCCTCCCCTCCACGTACCTATCAAAATGCCCCTTAAATGTTGCAATTGTACCCACCTCAGCCACTTCCTCTGGCAGCTCAATCCAGGTACTCGCTACCCTCTGTGTAAAGAAGTTACCTCTCAGGTCTCTTTTAAATCTCTCCTCTCTTATCTTATACCTGTGCTCTCCAGTTTTGGACTCCTCAACCCTGGGGCAAAGACAATGACCGTCCACCTTATCCATACCCCTCATTATTTTATAAACTTATATGAGGTCACCTCACATTCTCCTGTGCTGCAAGGAATAAAGATACAATGTGGCCAACCTCTCCCTATAACTCTGGCCCTCTAGTCCAGGTAGCATCCTTGTAAACTTCTTCTGCACCCTCTCCAGCTTGAAAATGTCTTTCCTCTAACAGGGTGACCAAAACTGTACACAATACTCTGTGTGGCCTCACCAGTAACTTATATAACTGCAACATAATGTTCCTACTCCTGAACTCGATGACCTGACTGATGAAGGCCAGCATCCTAAACACTTTCTTCACCACCCTGTCTACTTGTGTGGCCACTTACAGTGAATTGTGCATTCGTACTCCCAGGTCCCTCTGTTCCACAACACTCGTCAGTGCCCTGCCATTTACTGCATAAGTCCTACACTGGTTTGAATGTCCAAAGTGCATCACCTCAAACCTATTTAAGTTGAAATCCATTTGCCATTCTTCAGCCCATCTCCCTAACTGATCAAGATCTCTTTCAAATCATTGTAAGCTGCTTCACTATCAACAAGACCCCCTAATTTAGTATCATCAGCAAATATGCTAATCATGCCATGTACATTCATATCCAAATCATTTACATACATAATGAATAGCAGAGGTCCCAACACTGACCCCGGGGCACCCCACTAGTCCCAGGCCTCCAGTCGGAGAACCAACCTTCAACTATCACCCTCTGCTTCCTATCATCGAGCCAATTCTGAATCCACCTCCCTCCCCCTGAATCCCAAGCGACCTGACCTTCCAGATCAGCCTGCCATGTGGGACCTTGTCAAAGTCCTTACTAAAGTCCATATAGACAACAGCCACTGCCCTACCTTCATCTATCCCTAGTTACCTTTCTGAAAAACTCCAAAAGATTTGTCAGACATGACCTCCTATGCACAAAACCATGCTGACTATTCCTGATCAGACCTTGACCATCCAAGTGATGGTAGAACTTTTGTCCCTCAGAGAGGGTGAGACCAAATGATAAAATTATTCCTCCACTAGACACATACTCCCTTGCACTTTCAGAATTTTGAAGGGATCACTCTCTCTGTGACTCCTAATCCACTTAACTTTCCACACCTACCATTTCCCATCTTATGGTATTTTCCCATACATCTGTAGGAGATAAAACACCTGTCCTTTCACCTCTTCCCTTTCCACAATCGAGGGACCCAAACAGTCTTTCCAGGCAAAAGATTAATTCACTTACACTTCTTCCAATCTAACATACAGCATTCAGTGTTCACAGTGTGGTCTCTTCCAGTGTTCACAGTGTGGCCTCCTCTACACTGGAGAAACCAAAGGGTGTTCACTTTGCAGAGCAACTGCGTTCAGTTGAAAGGAGTGACTCTGAGCTTCCAGCTGCCTGCCAGTTTAATTCAGCCTCCCACTTCCACTCTGACCTTTCTGTCTGTGGCTTCCTGCACTGTTGCAATGAAGGCCAACCGAAGTCCAAGGAACAGCACCTTTAAATTCCCCAACTTTATGCTAATCACTCATACTTTGTCTCTGTATCAAAAATGCCCACTTCTATCTGTCAACTTTTTGGCTCAGTTTTTTTATTGCTTTTTCTATTTGTATAGTTTGACTGGCAAGGCATGTCCCGCAGCCTTGCTGCGAGCAACACATTGCATAGACAAAGAAGAATAATCTGATCCTAATTGCTATTCCAACTGCCACTTTAAGTCACCTGGTGTCAGTCTACCAGAGATATTCTTTTTCTTCTGTCCTACAGAACATGTTACAGATCTTACTTCCCATGAGTCACAGTGTTGAATGTTAAGTGCAAAGTCCCCTGATGCATAGCCCAATATCCATAATTCAATGAAGGCCTTAGAGTTGGAGGGAGGAATTTTTAAACATCTCTCCCACCCCATGAAACACACAATACATCCTTGCCATATGAAGAAGAAATTCTACTTTTTACCAAAACTGATTTGTGGACACTTTGCTTCTCGGTGACTTTGTTTACATGAGACACCCTCAATGAGCCAAGCAATTTTTCATTGAAATTCAAAACTGTAGGTGGTAGAAATCCAAAATAACAAAAGAAAATGCATGTTTTTTATGTCCTTTTACTTGTAAACTGTATCAATATAGAACCTTGTTATGGTAAAAGAGATTAATGTTGTGGAAATGGAAGAGTTTTGGCACTCATTAGGAAAAGTCAGCAGGTCAGAACTTATTATTCCACTGAGAAGCTGCCAAGTGGTTGCCAGGACTTTCATGATTATCTTGTAATTAATGTAGATGAGAGTGATGAACGGCAGTGACCACATAAACAAAAGGCTTTTAGATGTCAGTTAACTGAGATCCTGTGGACTGTAAATAAGTTTTGCTTATTTCACTGATATTTTAGATACTATACAGTGAAAGGTTTAACTTTGAGAGATTGTGCATGTGCCTAGTGTTGCAAAATGTTATTTTAGAACGTGCCTGAGATGTTGTACACTATAGAGTAAGCCTTGCACGTTTGATGCCCACAAAGATCTTTCTTCCACTTGCTCCAAACTGATGGATAAAGTGAAGTCACTTTGATATCGGTGATGAGTTACAGGTCACAGCTCATGGGGGTTGTCCTGCGGAAAAGGCTTGGCAGGAGAGAGGGAGGGAGGGTTAGAGAGCCAGTGAGAATGATGGGTTGGGTGACCATGAGGGTCATAGACAGAACTAAGGGAAGAGTCACAACTGGCAGTTGTGTTTGGGTTCATAT
>JARFYF010000061.1:17194820-17204853 GCA_030265395.1 Rhina ancylostomus | reverse complement strand
ACAAAGATGTTGGGGGGGGATTGTGGGGGGGTATGGTGGGGTGTAGTGGGGCGGGGGTATTGCGGGTGGTTGTGGGGTTGGGGTTGTGGTGGGGTGGGGGGTGAGGATAGGGGTGGGGTGGGGTGGGTGTGGGGTGGTATGGAGGGGGATTGGGGTGGGGTAAGGCAAAAGTAATGTTTCTGATAGGACAAGCCCTAATGAGCAAATGTCAGAGTTAAGCTCTCACGATCAGATTATTTTTTCATCTGTGTGATGTGCTGTCAATAATAAGTTTATAGATACGCCCAGCAGACCTTGCTTGACAAATAATGAAAGCAAAACTGACCAAAAATGAAGTAAAAACAGCAAATGCTGGAACAACTCAACAGGTCAGACAGCATCTGTGAAAAGATATGGTCCTTCATCAGTACTTTCAAAAAACAGCTATTTATTTCAGTATCCTAGCGCCTGCATGAGACAAAATGATGGCAGACAGAAATGGCCAGTTCTGATACAGAGTGAATTATCTCAAGCTGGAAAATTGGATATTGCGTCTGGAAGGCTGCAATATGCCCAGATAGAAGGTATTGTTCCTCAAGCTTGTGTTGAGCCTCATTGTAATGGTGGAGAAGGCAACAAACAGAGGTTAGAATGGGAGTGGGATGGTGAATAAAAGTATTGGTATTAGTTTATTATTGTCACATGTACAGTGAAAAGCTTTTTGTGTGCCATCCAGACAGATCATTTCATGCATAAGTACATTGAGGTAATAGAAAGAAAAGCAGAATGCAGAATATAGTGTTGCAATTACAGAGGAGGTGCAGTACAGGTAGACAAATAAAGTACAAGGGCGAGGTAGATTGGGAGATCAAGAGTTCATCTTTTAGCATATGAGAGATCTGTTTAAGAGTCTGATAACAGTGGGATAGAAGCTGTCCTTGAGTCCGGTGGTACGTGCTCTTAAGCTTTTGTATCTTCTACCAATGGGAGAAGGGAGAAGAGAGAATGACTGGGGTGGGAGGGGTTCTTGATCTTGCACCAATGCCCTCTAGTGTTTGACATTTCCACTCTTGGAAAAAGACTCCGGCTGTCTACCTTATCTATGCCTCTCGTAATTTTTTTATATATAGTTTACTCCTGCAGTCTGAACATAGCTGCTATGCCAAGCAATCACCCTCTCTGCATTTGGTTTCTCTGGTGTAAAGAAAACCACATTGCAAACACCAGATGGAGTAGACTAGATTGGAAGAAATGCAAGTGAATCATTGCTTCAGCCAGATAGACTGTTTGGGTCCCTGGATGGTGGGAAGACAAGAGGTGAAAGAACAGGTGTTGCATTTCCTGTGGCTGCGTGGGAAAGCGCCGTAACACTGGGACTGCTGGTGGGATAGAGGACAGATCAGGAGGTTATGACAAAAACAATCCCTTTGAAATGCTGAAGGGGAAAGGGAATATGTATCTAGGGGTGGAATCCTGCTGGAGTCGGCAGAAATTGCGAATGATGATCCATTAAATGCAGAGACCGGTGGTCTGGAAGGCAAGGACTGGGGAACTCCGTCCTTTCTCTATCTAGGAAGAGAGGGGGTGAGAGCGGAGGTGAGGGAAATAGATAAGTTGTGGTCAAGGGCTATGTCAACGACGGTCAAGGGGAAACCACATTTCAGGAAGAAGGAAGAATAAATAACATTCTTTTATTCCTCCTCAACTCCAGGCTGGGAATTCCTACCCATGTTAATAAGATTCAAGATCTTACATCAGGTTTGATTGGCATTGGATTATAGAGGCCATAGCCAGTGTAACACCAATGAATCCCAGCCTGACTGGGCTCCACATTTGGACTCTACATGGAGTCCAGCAACAAAGTTGCTGAATGTCAATGGTTCCCCTTGGAACTACTGACCAGCTAGCACAATCTAGTCCATTATGTTTTCTTACCCTCTCCCATCTTTCTCCAGCACCCCTACCGAGTGACTCAACAATGTATCTCTCGTCTTCTCCTTCCTTCTCGATTCTCATACTTTCTCTACTTCTTCCCAAAATTGGTTCTTTCTTTGTCTCTTTGCTCTCCTTGACTTTTAGCCCAAATGATTTTCACTTCAACCACCCCATTCATCACTGAAATGGACTACTTGATTATTTTGTTATTAAACACATTCTACCTGAGTACTATGCAAATCAATTAAGAATGATTTCCTTCCGTTTCCTCTAAGGTTGCCCTCTGAACAGTGTTTAATTTAGGAACATTGTTACATTGGAGGCATTTTTTCACCCTGTTGCTTGGCTACGAAACAGGCATTCTGGATGGATCACCTCATGTCATAAAAACAGACAGCAGGGAAGGAGGAATGAAGTGGCACAGCTTACAGAGCTGCTGCCTCACTGCTTCAATGACCCAGGTTCAGTCCTGACTCCCATGCTGTATGTGCGGAGTCTGTTCTCCCCGTGACCAGATGGTTTTCTCCGTATCCCCTGGGTTCATTGGCCATTGTAAATTATTCCTGGTAAATGAGTGGTAGAATCCAGGGGGAAGTTGATGGGAATTGGGGAGAATAAAATGGGATTACTGCAGGATTAGTGTAAATGGGTGCTTGACGGCACAGATTCCACATGCTGAAGGGTCTGTTTCCATGCTGTATGATTCTATGACTTCCATGACTCTAAGACGAAGTGGGCTAGATGTTGAGTGATAGATAAACAAAGTTAGAAGAGAGTTGGTGGCTGGCAAAGAGTTGGAGGGTTGAGGGTCTGTAATCTTCAAAGTAGTTCAGGGGGTTACAAGTTTACAGGAAGGTAGCTGGAGCAGTCAAGCAGGGTGGAATGGCGGCAACAACAGCAGTTACTCACAGCTAAGGGAGCAATTAATGGGGATTGTGGAAAGGAATGGCTGGCACAAGCAGCAGCTCAGAATTTGCCAGCAGTGGCCAGAGACCATGTTTAGGGTCTAGATAAAGATAATCTAGCAGAATAGCAGACTTGCAATAGGACTTCCTGGAAAGAGCTTCGGCATGGCTGGAGGCACCAATTATATATGTATTGTGCTTGGATATTGCAAATGGGACACAGGAGGTCTCCCTGATGGGAGCAAGCACACAGCAATTACACTCCAGGGCTTACTCTCACAGTGAAAATACAAGAGAAAGAATAAGTGCTCCAGACAGACTGAAAGAAAAGCTTCCATTGGTTTATTTTACTAACTTGGCTGTTTATCAGATATAACACAATCAAGTAAGGAATCAGGAGTGAGCCCATTACAGAAAAGTACAGGAAGACATGAGACTGAGAATGAAGGGCAAATTAAAACAACATTTTCAGAAAGGGAAAGGGCCTCCAAACTAATCACTATTTTTATCGAAGTGAGTGTGACTATGAAATTGGGTGGAAGTTTTACATAATAATTGTTATGCTTTTGTTAAACAGCAAAGAAAATAATACTCACTTAGATCATTTTTCCTATGAGTCAAGTCCAAAACAGATCAAAGGAGTTAAAGCCTTTTTTGTATGTCCAATGTAATGAGAACCTGTGAATTGCCCTTACTTGGTTCTGATTGGCAACCTCATTCAGAGGACACAGGGTATATGGTGACTGGGAAAATGGCATAGGTACAGAAAAGTCTGGTCTTCTGATATCATATTATTTAAGCAGAGCAAAATAAAATCTGCCTGATTTGAATCTGTTAACTGCTAGCACTAAATGGCTGAAGTGGAAAAAAATTTGAATCTGACCGGTTTCACTCAACACTCAAAAGAGCACAGAACATTGAAAGAGAAAGCAATGGAAATACAGATGCAAATACCTAACCAAATAAGGAACGTTTTCTGATAAATTGTCACGCTTAAAAAAGAGCTTGACTCAGATTTACAAAGGGCTTATCCTCCTCTCCCAGTACTAATGGTCGAAAAACAATGCATTTACATAGCACCCTACATGATTCAGAATAACGCAGAATATGTTTTATTTCCAATGAAGTGTAGACACTCTCATAAGATCAGAAACACAGTGACTAATTTGTGCACAACAAATCCTATAGGCAGAAACAGTGTGATTATTGTGAGGAATGGAAACAGTACACTAGATTAGAGGTGCAAGTGAATTGCTGCTTCACCTGAAAGGATTGTTTGGATCTCTGGGAAAGGATGATGCAAAAGAGTAAGTGCACATTCCCAGCAGTTGATGTGGGAAGGGGACTGGTTTGTGGAGATGAGACTGGGAGTCACAAAGGCAAGTGTCCTTCCGAATGACAAAGGGGAAGGAATGGTAGGATGCGTCTACCCATCACTCCTGAATCAGATCCCATCCCATCAAAAAATGTCAGTCCTTCCTTGCAAGTGTGATCCCTGATGGAAAATGAATCTTCTTTCAGGTGATAAACCAAACTCTTCCCAAACAAAATGCTGGGTTTTGATGCCCTACCACCACACCCACCCCCCGCCCCCATCCCAGCCTTTTATCCATAGGCTCAACCTTCCCTTGCAGTCCTGAATCCCAATCCAAAATGCCTGGTCTATTTTGTTGTAGACCTTCAGTCACTGGCTCACTGCATTGATGTCTTTAATCACTTATGTCCATCCAAGATAACAGGCAGGCTTGCTTTGTGTTTCCTGCAAACGGCAACACATCCAAGACTGCTGAACTCCCTCAGTATATTCTAACAAGGTTCCCTAGGTTCAAGTCTCTTGAACCCTGGACTTGAACACACAATCCTNNNAAGTCAGAGATGTGAGTGTTACCTACTGAGTCTCAGTTGCCTGAGAACAAAAAAAATATAGACAAGTTGCACAGAATTTCCTGTACTCTTATACTACAGATTCTGGTGCTGCAGGAAGTGCCACTTTGGATATCATAAGGATCATTAGAGAAATCCTGACACTGTCCCTGCCTTGCAGCCAGCATTGATGATAAATGTATAGGACAAGTTAAAGTCCAAGGAATGATCCAAACATTTTTTTCATAAAATGCAATGGGCCAGAAATTTTATTGTCCCAGCAGTGGATAATTATTTCTGCAAAAAGCTGTAGTTTGTATGTCCATTGCCTTCCTGTGCACTGTAAGCACCTGTCCCCAAGAATACATTTGTGCATCTGCATCAGTCTTCACAATCTGCCTTAGAAGGAACAGGTAAAACGATAACATAAATATGTGAAGTAATAGGCTGAGATTCTGAGGAACTCAGCTTCAAAATCTACTTTGATGGAAAGGGAGGGTGCAATAACACAGTGTGCACAGGAAATTCCTTCAGAAAATTATTTTGAAATTTTTCCATTATAATGTTTGAATCATAACAGGCATATAGGTAAAATTATCCCTCTGTCCCTAAAGATTGTACTAGCTGTTAACTCCCCGTGAGCATTAACGTAGATGGAGCAGGAATATATTAAAAATCTTATAGCAGCACCCGCTTGTAAGCAACCCTTTCCATTATCATTTCCTATGTCCACATTTATAATTAAAACTGCCCACATAAATTTATCACACTGTAATTACACTTCTCCCCAACTGTGGCAATGCAATGCAAAATCCTGTAATTACAGCATGACAAGTTTATAGAGGCAATTCTCAATATAAGTGAGAACAAAGAAACATAATAGAAATGTGAAAATAGAAACATATAAACAAAAATAGAATGTAGGCCTTGAAACTGTTCTAATTCACATATGTTGTCCTTATACAATTAAGCTCGTGTCCAATGTCACTTCACTCAGAAACCAGCTTCATCTTGGTTCTGTATTTGTAATTTATAATTCATTTACTTGATTGGGCATAGAAGGCCCATCAGCTCTTTGAATCTAGCATTCCCATCAGTTCTAAGTCCTCCACATTTCCTTATAACCTATTCTCTTTCATATGCCTATCAAATTCCCCCAATTCCCCTACCACCTGTCTGCACAGGGGGCAATTTGCAATAGCCAATATACTTACCAGCATGTGGGATGTGGGAGGAAACCAGAGCATCCAGAGGAAGCCCTCAGTCACAGAAGGAAGGTGTTAATTCCATACAGACAACAGCTGAGGTCAGGATCAAAACAGATTAGTTGAGTTGTTTAGCAGCAGTTCTAACTGTTGTGCCACTGTGCAGCACATAACACTATATTTCCTCTCTCTATCAGCAAAGCTTGCTCTGCTGGGCCCTGCTTTTCTCAACATTACAAGTTTCTTTGTCAGCTTTGTCATCATCTCACTGTCCCATTTACTATTTGATGGAGAACCTCTATAACTTATCCCCAAGGCAACCCTGGGCTCGCCTATCACAGATATCCCTTTGCTTTATTCATCCTTTCACCTGCCTTCTTTACAACTTGAAACTAACTTGTTTCTCTTTCCTTTCCAGTTCTGATTAAGGATCTTTGACTTGTTTTTCTTTCCATGGAAACTGGCTGATCTGCTGGGTATTTCCAGTATTTTCTGCTTTCTATTTCAGATTTCCAGAACCCGCTCTTCTGATTTGCATCAGGGATATCTGATTAGTTTACAACAAAGAACCTACATGGTATGTACCATCACCAACACAAAGAAAGGTTTATTCGGTTTGTTTCAAACAAAACAAGATAAAATTGAGATGACAAATGTTTTCCAGTGAACAATAAAATCCTAACCAGTTACAATATACTTGCTACGGCTGTTGAGATGTACCATTTGCATCTGTCAACAATAAAGGTACCTTTGATCTAATGGTGTAAAATCCATACTTCATGTACAGAAGTTGAATCTAGAAACTTGGTATATAATATCTGTGGTGATAGAAGTTAAAGAAGGAATTTTCATTTATATTGCCTCTAAAGTATTGGAAGGCCATTTCAAAGCACTATGCAGTCAATGAATTATTTTAAACATATACACAATCATGTTGGAGTCTCTGTACGTGCTGAGTATCTTTAAGAATGAGTCTGATTCATGTAGTATGAATCTTGATACTTTGTTTTACCCAGACATTGTGCTTCAGTTGAGAGTTATTATTCTCAGTAAAAGATGTTCTGTTAAACTCTATCCCTGTTTATGCTTGAAACAGAAAAGAGACCTATACAATGAGAACCTGACAAATAGTGAGATTTCACAGATGGCAGTGAGATAATGCTGTAGAATGTTGGTCATGCAGTGCCAGTTGTTCGCTGGCAATAAAAGAATAAAGTTTCAGCAGTTCCTCAGGTATCCTATTTCTTCATTAATCTCAGTAATATGAGGTATGCCATCCACAAGATTTTTAACATTTCTATTATCAGTGTTGTTCCAGAAAATTCAGACTTTTACTAGTTTTTGTCTAGCTCATCAATGCGATTGATTAATTCTGTGTTTTACCCTAAAAACAACTCCAGCACTGGTAACAACACTTGGATGCCCATAATATATGGTCAAATCATTTTACACACAATAAGCTGATTTGCATTACTCATATGGAAATTTTACAGATAACTGCAGAGGAGAGAGGTTGCTAATGACTTTATTTCTAGCCTGCATTGTTTTATCATTAGGCCTTGCAATTATCCTGTGATATTCTAAGAAGTTCAGATGCAGGAATTAAATTTCCTCCAAGCAAGATGTCTTTGCTTTGTCAAGACTTAACCTAGACATCTTTATGGGCTATTGTTTTATTGTATGTGATTAGCATATGTTCACAAATTTGCCTTAAAGCTGAATTATAGTTCTCAAAGGGATTGTTCCAAATTCATTTCCATAATCACAATGACAACTCAGATTTGTATAGTGGATTTAATAATAAAAATCAGACAAATATGATGTCAAGAAAACAACGGGGGTGGCTGAAATCTTGGTTAGAGAAATGTATATCAAAGAGCTCTTCAAAGAAAGGGAGGCGGAGAGGCAGAAAAGCTCAGGGAGTAATTCCACTGAATTAACTCAGGTGAGCAAGTTGATTGGAATTGTTGTCTTATTAAAAACATTAACCTGATTAACTTCAATAAACATTTTTTTATGGACGTTGATCTCCTGTTAGAGCCTCAGATCTGGATTAATCTGATGCAGTTTGGTTTTATGTAGCATGTTTAACATGACTTCAATACAGATTTAAATTCCCCAGTCAGAATCGGAATGTTTCACTTCTCATTAGATACTTGGGTTAGATAATAAAGCTGTTCCCTAGGACCCACAATTTTATTTTGATTAATTTCAATTAACGTTCATCTGACATTAGTTGAAGATGGAAACACAAACCTTCCTTCACAGTGAAAGGTTCATTGATTTAAATGAAGATCAGAAAATGAGATGACTTTATTTTTGTTCTGCTTTTAGTGATGACGCAAGCATTATGTATTGGCAATAATGGGATTTCATTCCCTTCAACATCAGTTTTATGAGCATCTTCAATCTCCACCCATCCCCCTCATCATCAACTAACGTATCATCTGGTATTACCCTGCTTAAATACAGTGAAAAAGTAATGCTAAACAACATTTATCCTTCAATGGTCAATTTATGCAACTCCACTTACAACTTTCCAAGATAATTAAAACATTTATAACATTCCACAAAACATGCAGCCATTACAAAGAATATTCTTCATTTTATAGAGCTATCTGGATTAATTGCCTCAGAAAATAAGTACTGTATAATCAAAAAAATCCATATCCAAATTGGCAAGAATTTAATGGCTTCCTATCCACATTTTCAGAGAAACCCATTGCAAAGATCTATCAACAGCACTCTGATATCACTCTGTGATCACACTGCTATGAAAATGCAGTCTCGTGTTCCATGGAGCCACAATCTTAAAGGAATATTTCTGAATAATTTTACAACCATTGAAGCAAGAACTGCTTTTTAAAATTCACAGCAGGGTATCAGTTGAATAAGTTCATTGATATCCTGAGAATTAATCAATGAGAATTTTTCAGTAAATTAACTGCCAGTCAGAAACAGCAAGGGTTTTCTTTCATCCTTCTAACCAACCACTCTGCTTATTTAAACATTTTTTAAATAAACTTGCTCGATATGATGCAGCAGATGAAATAGGACAGTGTTCACTCTAATCCCAAATTGCCCCAACTTTGACATAACAGTGGAAATTTCATTGCAACCTTTAAACCCTGCAAGAAAAAACAATTTTGCTACATGTACAAGACCTTATTTCTTAACAGTGAACTTTCACAGAGAATAATTCTTCAAAGTCACCACCGGAGGTGGCCAGTTGGCCCATTTTTCCTGTGCCACCATTATCTCTATAGTAGGACTACCTATTTCATACCCCTTTCTTTGATTTCTGATTATAATTCTCTTTAAGCAATTATATTTATAAAAAATATGTCCATCTATATTCCAGATCTTGTTATCCTCCCAACCTTCATTGAAAATATTATTCCTTAGAATATAATTTATTTATCTGCTGCTTCAAGCTGTTCTACTTCATAGTTATCCTTCCAGGAACTACATTTGGAGAATGCTTATTTCTATGGGGAGTAAGAAGGGAACAGATTATCCTGTGAATTCAGTTACACAGGCTCACATTATACAACCAAATATAGTATAAAGCAGCACAATTAACTCAAACACATTGCAACTGCTTGACTTCATGAAGTCAAATGAATTACAGATGTAATGATACCTATCATAACATTCATACAAAACTATTGTTTATGTTGTGACAGGAGTTAACTCATTTATAAATATTTTAATCCTGTCAATGTTCATACAAATATAATAAGAATGACTGAAACAGATATTTTATATTTCCTTAAAATATTTCCTCACAGCCCATTTGGTTCATGGAATCCATGCTGGCTGACAGAACAATCCCTTTCCCCCAGCAAAGTTCCCTGCAACCTACTATCCCCACACTCCCACCCCAGGTTCTACCATTTATCTACAGACTGGGACCAATTCTTACAGTGGCCAGTTAACCTACCACCCATACACATTTGGGATGTGGGAGGAAGCACCTGAGGGAAACCCATGTAGTCACAGGTAGAACATGCACACAGGCTACAGTGGAGGCCAGGATGGAACCCAGGTCATGAAAGCTAAAAGGCAACAGCTCTATTAACTTGCTCCACCCATTCCATTCACCTTTTTATACTGGCTATATCCCCTCTATCTTTCAATCCAAAT
>JARFYF010000061.1:17046571-17056917 GCA_030265395.1 Rhina ancylostomus | reverse complement strand
CAGCAGGTCGGGCAGCATCTATGGAGGGAAATAAACAGTTGATGTTTCGGGCTGAAATCCTACATCAGGACTGGGAAGGAAGAGGGCAGAATCCAGAATAAGAAGGGAGGGGGAGGAGCACAGGCAGACAGGTGAGATCATGTGATAGGTGAGAGGGGGAGGTTCGGTAGGTGAGGGAGGGGGGCAGATGTAATATGCTGAGAGGTGATAGGTAGAAGAGGCAAAGGGCTGAAGAAAAAGAAACCTTACATTGGAGACAAAGAGGGAGACAGCAGAGAGAACAAAGGGTGATAGAGTGGAGAGTAAGAGAATTTAAATAAAATAAAGTGGTGGTGATCAGCTGAGAGAGTGTGACAAAAGCTGGTAAATAACAAAGAGTGAAGTTGAATGCAAAATCAAGAAGGATCAGACACTATTGGGGAGCAGATGCCATGTAAATGACCCCATCAAACAATCTTTATGCATATCCTTTGTTATAAATAAATTTAAAATAGCTGAAACTTTGGGATTAGGCACAATATGAAGCAGGAAGATAAGAAAGTCAAAAAACTGCAGATGCTGTCAATGTGAAATAAGAACAGAAAATGCTGGAAACACTGAGCAGGTGAGGCAGCATCTGTGGAAAAGGAAGAGATAAACATTTCAGGTCTGGGACCCTTCATTAATTCTGTCTAATGTTGCCTGGTCTGCTAAGTGTTTCTAGTATTTTTGTTTGTTTTTATAAAGCAAAAATAATCACCTTAAGCAAAAAGCTTAATATCTCTGTTCCCTTACACTTCAGTACACTAATTCAATAGGATGATTACTTCTGCTATCAATAGTTTTCACAATATAAGTTTGAATAAAAGAAAACCAGCCAGTCAGGTCAGACCTGAATTAGTTCATTAGTCAATTATGGGGATGGAGCTCAGGGACAACTAGATAATTTTAAAAATCCATCCATTTCCTTTAATCAATGCGAAATACCATCTTGTGTTTTGTTGCCATCTTTACTGTAAACTATTTCCCTTTCTTGTAACTCTTCCAGCCTATGTCTTCCAGCCAATGGTACCATTCAACACAAAATAGATTAACCATTAATGGTCACTTTTTCACCCATTAGCTGCAACTATTAGGACTATAGTTAACTGAGGAAATTACTTAAGTCAGTGTCTTTGCTTGATAAGATGGAGTAAGTCTGAGGACGCAAAAAGTAGAAAACTACAACCAGCTGAAATAATTTCCCCATGTACTATGAGGACTGAAGCACCTGTAGTGTTGAAGCATTCTCCATGTATGATGCTGGGATGAAAATTTATCCATGCCTTCTTTCCCCCGGTGTGATTTTGGGGATCTATGCGTCAGGTACCCGGCAGTGGCCTGGAACCTGCTCAAGACACTGTGGCTGAAATGGGTCTCACAGGTGTTGAAAATGTCTGTTCGTACTTGAATACCCTGCAGACCACACAGTAGTCAGTATAACTTGAGAAGTGGTGATCAGGGGAGGGTTGGATGTCACTGCATGTTCCCTGAGTTCTCTTTGCTTTAAAATAAAACAAAATACTGACTTTGTGAAGCTCACACAAGGTCCCTTGAGTTTTAATAACTTTCAATTTGTTATTGAAATTCTATGGTTCACAAAAACATCAGTGATCCAATTTCTGGACATGTGGTTTGTATATATTTCTAACCTTTTTTGCACTCACTTTTCTGTGCTGAACCCTTTTCTTTGTCCTTTTAAGCAAAAATTTGATATCTCATATTGTTGCAAACAAAACTCATTCCACACCTTATACTAGTCTGTTCTTCCAAGATAAAAACATTTCAGATTTTTTAATAAAAGCCACAAATCTGTATTACAGAATTTGTTTTAAAACATCATAATTGCCTGGTGCAGGACAGCTCACCATTCATTAGTGGTGATGTAGTTTGTGCCATAATTTACCTCATAACCACTTACACAGCAGGTCACTGAACAGCAAGACCTTGTTCCCAACTGGATATGCCCCATACATCATTATAGCACAGCAATAGCTGCAGTGATTTACATGATGTATTAGACACAGTACTTCACAGACTTGTTAACAAGACTTCAGGATAAAATATTCAAATTTACATATAAAATTATACAAAGGTAATGTTGCTGCCATATCAGGATAGCTGGATTAATAAAGGGCTACAAATCACCACCGTGGTTTGAAAAAGGAAGTGAAATTATTGACAGTGAAAGATTGAAAGTGGCAGTTAAATTTAGGTAACAAAGGGGCTATTAGCAGTGCCATTAATGCAATACTTTGTGCATGCATTCTGAAAAAGGCATCACAAATCTTTATTACTTGATAAATTCCTGTAATGCTCTGTTAAGTACAACACCAGTTTAGCTGAAATTATAAATGATTCTTCCAGCTCCAATTTCAGGATGGAAGAAATGTGGAACAGCAGAGTTAGTTAAGAATGATTTAAGGATTAAAATAATCCTAGGTGAAGTGGTGATTTACCAGAAGCACAATGGTTTAGTAGAGCATACAATGGATTTTAAAGTTGACTTGCAGTTGATGAATGGAATGAAAGCTTGTTATTAGAAGGAAAGCATGCATTTATATAGCACCTATCACAATTCCAGGGCACATGGTACTTCATGGATAAGAATTCTTGGACTGTAGTCATTGTTGTAATGTGGGAAAGTACAATGGACATTTTGTTCACTGCTGGGACTTATGAGCACCAGTTAAGCTATTATTTGTGGAAATGGTTGAATGAACAATTAGCAGGGACAATAGAACTCTCCTGCTCTTCTTCAAATAACCACAGTAGCTTTATATCCCCCTGAGAGCACTGTTGAAGGCAAGTTAAACAAACTCTTTTGAAGGATCAGTCGGTTGAGCATCATCTATGGGGGGAAAGGAATTGTCGATGTTTCAGGTCGAGACCCTGTACCAGGGCTCATGGATTTTAATCAATGAAGTCAGTTTTTTTGCTCCAGCTTCTGCATCTGCAGTCTCTTGTGTCTCTCTTTTGAAGTTTAGCAGCTTCCCCAGTTCTGTTCAAGATTTTCAGCCAGATACATTGTACAAGTATTTTGACTCAGAACAACAGAAATATGGCTGCAAGACAGTGAGGAACAGCTCACGTGTACCATAGGAAAGCTGCAGAGTACAGCACGCTTGATCAAATGCTAAAATGAAGTAGGTCTCTGATCAAAAGCTTTCATAAACCTTGAGGTTAGCAGTCAGTGACTGAGTGGAGAGCACGGTACCTTTACTGCTCTCTGCAGAATCCAGGCCAATATGTTTTAGTTTACATTTACTTCCTCCAGCAAAGTTATAATTCAACAAGCATGACACCATCCTGGAAAAAATAACCCCCATGTTAAATTGTTGAACTCTATGGCTTAATCAGTATTGAATATGCACCGTCAATTGTTGTTCTTCTTACTTTGATTGAATGATAAACAGCCCATCTAAGTTTCAGACAGAGTTCAGGGGTGGCATGCTTATCTCTTGGCTTCAATCAACTTGTCACATTCACTAAATGGCTTTTTTCATGTGCAGAATGTGGACATTGCTGAAAGGCAGCATTTATTGTCCATCTCTACATTCTCCTGAGAGGTGATGGAAATCTAGATCGACCATCTGGAACCATTGCACTCCCATGATGTTGGTGTGGAGAGAGTTTTGGGAGTTGGACACAACAGTAGTGAAAGATTTGGGATACATTTCCGACTCAGGATAGTGTTTGACTTGGAGGAGAACTTGCAGATGGTTGTGTACTTAAGTGTCCTAGATCATACAGTCAGCCCACTATATCCATGCCAACTGTTACGCTGATCTTGTTCATCTGGATTTTAGAGTGTTAGAGGAGAACCTCGATGAGTTGCTGTCCAGCATCTTAATGACAGTGGACACAGTTGACAAAGAAGTGGAGGAATGAATGTTTATGTTGGTAGACATTGTGCCAATATAACAGGCAGCTTTGTCCTGGGTAGTTTTGAAGACTCTGAGTAATGTTTGAGCTGCACATATTCTGCAATATACCAGTACACCCCTGATATGACTTATAAATCCTGGAAAGGCTTTGGAAAGCCAGAACATGATTCACTCATGGTGGAATGCCAAGCCTACAACCTACTTTAAGAATGTAAGAACATTAAAGGTAGAAGAGTAAGAACGTTAGAGGTAGAGATCACCCCTCAATAATTCACCACTCAATAAGATCAGGGTGATCTTTTACCTCAACTCCACTCTGCTGCACAAATCCCATATCCCTTGATTCTCTTAACATCTAAAAGTCAATCTCAGTTTTAAATATACTCAGAGACTGAGCCTCCACTACACAGTAGACTCACAGTGTTACATAGCATGGAAACAGGTCCTTTGGCCCAACTCGTCCATGCCGACCAATATGCCTATCTGAGCTAGTCCCATTTGCCTGCATTTGGCCCATATCCCTCTAAACCTTTCCTAACCACTAAACCAGGACCAGCTGTCATGGAGGGAAAACACTGGGGAGAGGAGATACAGTAAAGGTTTGTGTGTGTGGGCACCTGCCTCTACATCTCACAAGCCTGTGCCCTGACAGAGTCCCCAGATTTGATGGGCCACTGACACCGCGAGGTTAGGGATGATCAGTGAGGCAGAGATCCCAGCACGTTGACTGGAGGGGGTAAAACTAAGAGGTTGCAAATAATGGGGGAACAAGGAAAATGTATTGGGAAGATATTTTAACACGTGGAAGCATAATGGTACAGCAGGTAGTGCTGCTGCCTACAGCTTCAGGAACTTGGGTTCAATCTTGACCCCTGGTGCTGTCTGTGTGGGGTTTACACATTCTCTCTGTGACCACGTGGGTTTCCTCCCAGTGCTCCAGTTTCCTCCCACTTCCCAAAGATGTGTTGGCTCAGTGTAGGTAAATGGAAAATGACTCAAAAGAGGAAAGTAGTGGAGCTACAGGGGAATAAGATGAAGAGAGATGGGATTGCCATGCTGGGAGCTGGCATAGACTCAATGAGCTGAATGGCCTTCTTTATATTGTATTAAGTAATGAATGCAATTGGAGCTCAACAGATATTTTGATCAGTACATTGAACTGGAAACATCACATTAGAGATTTCAACACAATGCATTCTGTAATTGCTTGCAACTGCTCTGTCAGTAGGGGCAAAAAAGGCTGTTGAGTGAATAGTTATGTCAGGTGCACACCTGTCACCAGGAAATTGCCCAGTGCAGTAACGTGAATTGTGGATGTACCTGGCCTAAACTGCTGATTGGTGTAATTTCACCTGGAAATGGACTCAGTGCAATTTAACTTGCACTAATTCAATTTTATGCACAGTTTGCAGATTAAAGGAGCATTATCGATCCAATTTCTTGGCATTCATTTCTTCACATGAAAATTTCAAAATATAAAAGATTTAAATTAAAAATTATATAGGTTTATGTAATTTCCTTAACTATCTTAATAATTATGTGTACAATGTTCTGATCTTTATTTAGAACACTGGCATAAAACATTAATTAAGGATTTTGCTTTATGCTTAATGGTATCCTTTGTGGTATCTTCAATGGTATCTTTTATGTGAATGGCTGCAGAGCTATTTTAATAGTGCCATAGACTCTGGACAACTGAAGTCACCTTAAAGCAACAGGCATTTGGAAAGGAGATTTTTTTCTGAAAGCTTTCACCAGATCTTTGTAGATAACCATCTTTGTAGCTACCAGCATCACTAGCTGCAAAGTCTGGGTCATTAGTTCAGGTGATCAAAACGTGGTTCATGTGAATGCTTAGCAGCAAATGTTCATTTATACAGTTTAACCTTCTACAGATACAAAAAATACTTTTTTCTCTGTGGTTTTTAATTCTGTAAATTTCATCTTTTATCTCCTTCTCAATAATCTCACCATTTATTTTTACAAGGAACACCCTTAGTTGGAAGTCAGTTTCTGGTGGATGAGAAGATAGCATCAGAGGGCACAGATTTATGGATAATCGAAAAGAAAATTGGCCTCTTCTCATGCTCTGCTTCCATTGCCAAGTTAGTGCAGGGTCAAGAATACTGGGTGATCCATCACTAAAGCTGGTGACTTCATAGATTCCAGGATCAATCTGAAATAGACATTATTCCCCTTGACATGTCAGTCATGGAGAGAAAAGCATTTCCATGCTGTAGCATTCTATAATTTTATATGAACCTCACACACTCCTTTATAGCATGAACTTTTCTCAACTTTGAATTAGTGATGGTCAGATATTGATATAAATGTGAGTAAACTTGACATTGTGCAACCTGTATCAAGGATAGCAGGTGTCAGGGTGACTAATGAATCCTTTTACCATTGAAGTGTACACTAGAAATCATATTGATACCATCATCACTCCATCTAATGTCAAGCACCACACTGACAGGTGGTCAGCCCAGACTAATGAACTAATATTGTGTAATGAATCCATTAATGTAGACAGAATTTTAAGCAAAAGCAAATTTAGTATATCAGATTTAGATTGACTAGAACACTTGACTTAATTCTGTACCTTGTTTAAATAAAGGTTCCGAAGGTTTATTAACTTCCTCCCTTAATTTGGGCGAAGTGTCCTTCAAATCAGGTTTCACACTGGGATTTCTTTAAGTGATGTGCCAGTTCTTAGAGTGTGCAGCAGAATGGGAGAGTCGGCGGAATGTGGCTCCTATTCCTTGCTCCAAGTGCCAGCCACAGGTTTATTCCCAGTTGCAGTGGCATCAACCCCTTGTGTGAGAAGGTCCCTTGGCCCTTCAAGTGAATTGTTGTTCATTTGGTGAAACAAAACCAGATACGAAGCGTTATAGAGCCAGACAGCATGGAAACAGGCCCTTCAACCCATCAAACCCATGCCGACCATCAACTATTACAATTACACTAACTTTACATTAATCCCATTTTTATTTTTTATTCTCCCCACATTTCCATCAACTCCCCCAAAATTCTACACCTCCTTCCCTTTATTCCAAGGTCTCCCTTCCTCTCCTATCGGATTCCTCCTCCTTCAGCCCTTTGCCTCTTCCACCTATCACCTCCCAGCTTCTCACATCATTCCCTTTCATTCCCTTCCCCTCTCCCCTACCCACCTACCTTTCCCCTCTCAGCTGGACTCACCTATCACCTGCCAGCTTGTGCTCCTCCCACTCCTCCTACCTTTTTTATTCTGGCTTCTGCCCTCTTCCTTTCCAGTCCTGATGAAGGGACTTGACCCAAAACGTCAACTGTTTATTTCCCTCCATGGATGCTGCCTGACCCACTGAGTTCCTCCAACATTTTGCGTGTGCTTCCACCATTCACCGACAAACCAGGGGCGATTTACAACAGCCGATTAACAAATTAACCTACTGACCCACATGTCTTTGAGATGCACCCGGAGGAAACCCATGCAGTCACAAGGGGAACATACAAACTCCACCAGGACAGCACCCGAGGTCAGGATCAAACCCAGATCCCTGACAATGTGAGGTAGCAGCTATACTGGCTGCACCACTGCGCTTCCCCTAACATTATGAGAAACAAAATCTGGAGATGCTGAAAATCTGAAATACAAATAAAAAGTACTGGGCATAGTCAGCAGGTCAGGGCAGCAGTAAAAGGGAGAGAAACAGAATCAGCAATGAGCCTTCATCAGAATTGCTGCCTGACCTTTGAGTATCTACAGAATTTCCTGTTTTTAAAAGCCTTATGGTCAGGTTTTCACTAGATGTTGATGTTTTATAAAAGTAAACTTCATTAGATCTGGGAAAGGTTGGAAGACAAGCATATTTTAAGGTGCAAAGAAGGGTAGCGTACAAGGAGAGTAGAGAGAATGTCGTGATGAGCTGAAGGCAGAGAGTGGTGCTGGCTGAGAGAGGGTGATGGTGGTTTGTTAATTGCTGCTAATCTGTCTGGAGGAGGTGTAAATAGAAGAAATGAACAGCAGAGAGAGGAACGTCACAGGACTGGAATTGCAGTTGCTGGAAAGCTGAAATAAAGGAGGATGCTGGAAATACTCAGCAGGTCAGGGAGCATTTGTAGAGAAAGAAAAAAATCGACCTATCATTAAAAGTTAACTCAAAACCTTTCATCACCACTACTGACCTGTTTTAATAAGAACTGGAAAGGCTGGTTATCTGAAGTTGTTGAATTCTGTGATCAGCCCCCCAAGAGTTGTAACATGGCTAGTTAGAAGACGGGGTGTTGTTCATTGAGCTTTTATTGGGCTTCACTGGAATAGAAGACATAGACTATTAACTCTGTTTCTCTGTCCATGGATGCTGCCTGATCTGTCGAATATTTCCAACATTTTCTATTCTTTTTATCTTCAGATTTTCAGCACCTGCAGTATTTGATTATCTCCCTTCAACCAGACACTGCACATCAGAATGAACTGTCTGCCAGAAAACAGACTAAAAAATGGCATATGGAATTTAATGCAAACAATTGTGAGGTGTTTCACTTTGGGAGGACAAACCAGGGTAAGCCTTACACAATGAATGGTAGGGGTCTGAGGTGTGCGGTGGAACAAAGGGACCTGAGCATACAGATCGATAGTTCTTTGAAAGCGGCATCACAGGAAGATAGGGTCGTAAAGAGAGCTTTTGGCATTTTGGCCTTCATAAATCAGGGCATTGAGTACAGGAGTTGGGATGTTGTGTTGAAGTTGTACAAGACACTGGTGAGGCTGAATCTGGAGTATTGTGTGCAGTCTGGTCGCCTACCTACTGGAAGGATATCAATAAGCTTGACAGAGTGCAGAGAAAATTTACAGGGATGTTGCCGGGACTTGGGGACCTGGGTTAAAAGGAAAGGTTGAATAGGTTAGGACTTTATTCCCTGGAGCGCAGGAGAATGAGGGGAGATCTCATAGAGGTATACAAAATTATGAGGGGTATAGTAGGGTGAATTCATACAGGCTTTTCCCCCTGAGGTTGAGTGAGACTGAAACTAGTGGCTATAAGTTGCGGGTGAAAGATGAAAAATATAAGGGGAATCCGAGGGGAAACTTCTTCACTCAGAGGGCAGTGCAAGTGTGGAACGAGCTGCCAACAGAAGTGGTAGATGTGGGTTCAATTGTAACATTTAAGAGCAGTTTGGATAGGTACATGGATGGGAGGGTTTTGAAGGGATATGGTCGGGGTGCAGGTAAATGGAACTAGGCAGATCAGGTCAGTATGGACTAGATGGACTGAAGGGCCTGTTTCTGTGTTGTAGTACTCTATGACTCTAAAACATTGGCATATGGTTCACAGTACGTGTTTTCAAAATTCCCATCCTCGTGTTCAAACCTCTCAATGGTTCTCACCCCATTGATTTCTGTCATCTTCCCTAGAGCTAGCCTTATTACCTTCCCAGAACTCTGGTGTTCTCCTGCACAGGCTCGTTGTATATTTCCCAATTCCTTTACTCCACAACTGACCACCGTGCCTTTAACCAGCTTAACCTAAGTTTGGGAATTTCTTCCCACATCTCGCCGTTTCTTCACTTCTCCTTTCTCCTCTAAGGATAGTCCCTAAATCTTTCCCCATTTACCAAGCACCTGATGACTTCAACTAATTGCTCAGTATCAATTTCTGTCTAGGTGCATTCCAGTAATTTGTCCTGGGAACATCTAACCACTTTCAGGTGCTATATAAATGCAAATGTTCCTTGTTGTAATTAAACTGTATTTACTTCCCAGCAGTTCACTTTGTGTTCATTCATAATCTTAGACAAAGTTCAGAGGAACATGTTCCCTGTTTAATAAAGAAAATGATGCAGTAATTGCATTGTACTTGATTTACATTTCACCATGGAGATTCAATTTTGTTCAATGGAACTTATGGCGATTCAGCTCACTATTGCTGCCATTTCAGATTTCTCTTCATTTAATCTACTTGCTTTTTCCTATCCAAAATTGATTTAGGGTGGATGTGATGATCATTGAAGCTGATTTTTTAAAGTCTAAAATAAGGCAATTAGATCTGATATGTCAGATACACAAATACCCAGTAATGTACTGAGAACAGCTGGATATTTGTTAAACAGCATTAAGAATAGATTTTGGGGATGAATTAATCTGTGCTGCAGATGATTACCAGATGAATTATCAACATGATAAATTGCCATCTGTTTCTTTATTTGAAACATATGCATATGTATCAAAGAAATAATGTGATTTCATCTGGGAAAATTTCCAAGAGATATTAAATGTGTGTGGGAGATAACTAACTACTTTACATAGCTGATGCAGTTTTACCAAACCTTAGATTCTTGAATGCAAGCTACAATCCACTTTCTGTCAAATCACTCAACTTTCCTTAAAAGTCACATTCTTTTAATATTCTTTATATTATTCCATCCCAATAACAAGACTATTCAATCCATGAGACCAGC
>JARFYF010000061.1:16998923-17013464 GCA_030265395.1 Rhina ancylostomus | reverse complement strand
TTTAAGGGGAATCTGAGAGGGAACTTCTTCACTCAGAGGGTGATGCGAGTGTGGAACGAGCTGCCAGCGGAAGTGGTGGATGCAGGTTTAATTGTAACATTTAAGAAAAGTTTGGATAGGGGCATGGATGGGAGAGGTATGGAGGGATATGGTCTGGGTGCAGGTAGATGGGACTAGGCAGAAAGCTAGGCCGGCATAGACCAAATGGGCTGAAGGGCCTGTTTTGTGCTGCAGTACTCAATGACTCTATGACTCTATTATCCTGGGCAATATTCATTTCTCAATCAGGCTGACAGAACAGACGATCTGTTCATAGGGCTGGACAAAGTTCGACCTGGCTGTACAGGATATGGATGCTTTAGAAATGTAAGTCCTTCTCTAATCTCTCCTTTCATAATTAATGTTTCACACATGGACTTTAAGGAATTGGACAGCAGTATTAAAATACTCCTTATTTTGTGTTTCAAAGAGAATGATGTCAAAACTTATGTAAGAAGGGTTCACAGATCCCTTCTTATTAATCCAAGTCGACATCAAAAATTAATCTCCCTTCAACTGAAGTTAACAAATGCAGTTGATTGCAACCAGTGCAGCTGAAGTTACTGAACATTAAATTATCATGCACAGCATTGTAATTCTCTCAGGGTCTTTGTTTCCATTATTAAGATATTAATATCGAGAAAGCTGGGGATGGAAGTTTCATGTCTTTTTGCATTTCTTAATTTCACTTGCAGTTAGCAACCACGGAATTGGTGCAGTGGATTAAGAAAATTTGATTGAAGTGTCTGTGTGAATACTGCTGTGGTGCTCCTGAAACCCTTCACAGTCGATTTTAACCAGGCTTATGGGCTGCCCTCTCTTTCTTCCCACCTATCCTCTCCCCGAAGGGAAGTGCCAGTTGCCATGGTAACCGTGCTCTGATGGTTAGCATTCACTCTAGCCCTGTCACCGTTTTCCAATTAAGTCCTCGAGTTGGGAGACTCCACTTGTTGGAACAGGATTAAGTCAATCACACACCCACTGTAACACCTCCCTGATCATCTGGTGTCATTCAATTATGTTTCAGCTGACTTCTATTCCTTCACCCGAAAGCAACGTCTGGCGGTTCTGATGTCTTAGCGCTGAAATAAAGCTTGAATCGAGGCACATCATTAATGTAGAGATGGGGAAGGGCACTTGTCTATCTAGCTGCGTAGTCCCTGACATGTGGGTGCCTGTTGCCGATCCTTGGGGCTGAAACTCGGCTTGTTACCCAGCACTAACACGCTGCAGCTTTATAAATGCACGTGTCACATAAACAAGTGGAATGAAAGTCTTGTGAATGGAAAGTTTCAATCCAGGCTACCTTCAGCCTCAAATGAAGGATCCCTTTTCCAATCATGTCACTGGGAATTGGTCTGACACTGCATAAAGCAATCCAACACCTGAAACATATCTTATATCATTAGTAAACGCATATAGAACACAGAACAGTATAGCACAGGAACAGGCCCTTCGGCCCACAACCTCTGTGCCAAACACAATGACAAATTAAACTAATCCCTTCTGCCTGTACATGATCCATATCCCTCCATTCCCTGCATATTCACGTGCCTACCTAAGAGCCTCCTGAATGCGACTATCGAATCTGCTTCCGATACCATTCCTGGCAGTGTGTTCCAAGCACCTACCACTGTCTAGTAAACAACTTGGCTCGCACATCCCCTTTACAATTTCCCCCCTCACCTTACAGCTATGCCCTCTAGTTTTAGACTCCACAACCCTGGGAAACCTCTGTAAGATCATCCCTCAGCCTCCCAGAATCCCAGCCTTTCCAGTCCCTCCTTGTAACTTGAGACATCCAGTCCCAGCAACATACATGTGAATCTTCTCTGCATATATTTTTTCTGTTTTCTTCTTAACCTTGATACCTCATTTGTACCATTGATCCCAGGTTACCCACTGACCTTGTCCCAGTGCTGAGGTCCTGCCATAACCTGGAAAACTTCAGCAAAAGCTTCTCGTGGTGAACTGTGCAAGATGCATTCTGACTATTGGGCTGTGTCACAGTCAGTAACTTCGTTAGCAACTATACCATTCTCAGTTCGGACAGGAAAGTAAATAGGCAGAATTCAGAAAGATGGGGATAGAAAGATGGAAGAAAGGACAGAAGGAAAGGCAAAGCAACTAAATTTCTATGCCACCTTTCGTGAGCCTTTCACTGCATCCCAGAGAGCCACCAAATTACATTTGATGTATAATCTTTGTCATAACATAGAAAATGCAGCAGCCCATGTTTTTCCATTCATCCGTGGAACATGGATGTGCTGGCACGACCATTTGTCACCCATCCCTATGCACCTACAAGAAGGTTGTGGTGAACCTACTTTTTGAACCTTCTGGTGAAGGTGCTCCCAACAAAGTTGCTGGGCAGGGATCTGACAATGATGAAGGAAGGACAATGTATTTCAGCCTGGAATGTGACTGGAGAGGAAGCTGCAGCTGGACCCGTTTCCATATGCCTGCACCCCTTCTCTTTGTCGACAACAGGGACTGTGAAGTGCTGTTGAAATCGCCTGGCCATACATCATATACATGCTCTGGGTGAACTGGTTCCTCCTAGAGTACTTGTTAGATTCACCTTATACTTAAGGCCCCTGAAGCTCTTGTCTTGCCTACAATTTCAAATATCTTTTCTGCATCTACTCTATCAGTCCCTTACGTGACCTTGAAGGACTCTATCAGGTCACCTCTCAGGATTGATTTTTGGGGGAAAAAATCCTTAGTTTTCCCTTTGCTTCTTCATGCTTCCACAGATGAAAGCAATTTCTCTCCATCTACTCTGTCTGAACTTCTTCATATTTTTCAATACCTCCATCAGAAGTCTTCTCAAATTCCTCTCTTCCATGACCCCAGCTTGTCCGGTGTCTACATGTAACGGAAGTCCCTCATCCCCAGCAAAACTACTTTCCCCAGACACAATGGAAAGACCCAAAACTTCCACAAAAATGTGTATAGCCTCAAAACTCCCATTGATTTCAGAGAAGGAATGTGGTGAAGAAAGGGGGATATTAACTTCTCTTTTATTCAAAATAATTTATTTGTCCACATGATGTGGGCATCTCTCTCTCTCTCCCTCTATCTCTCTCTTTTTCTCTCTCTCCTTTTTGCCCGCTCTTTCTTCTTTTTCTCCCTGATTTGATTTGCATTCATTGTCTACCCAGAGTATGAGCCAACCGCATTGAGGGGTAGGTAGTCACATACAGGTAGTCCCTGTTTCTTTGTGACACAGGAGGTTGAGAGGGATCTGATAGAGATATTTAAAAACATGAACATCTCCAGATGGAGAAAATTTGCTGTTAGAACCAAAAGTGACTCGAGAGAAAGAATTCTTACATCATGAGTAGTTAGAATCTGGCGTGCACAATTGGGAAAATAGTGGAGTCAGATTCAGGGAAAAGACAGCCTATTACCTTCCCTGAAGACATTAATGAAGAAGATGAAGCAGTCAGTCATTTAAAACATACCTTTACAAAAACTAGATTTATTGTAAATTCCAGGTATTTGGATTATTTGAACTTAAATTCCCAAGATCCTGTGGTGGTATGCAACTCATCTGAGGCCCAAATGTGTGGCTCTAGCTCAGTTACTATGCTACTGTACTCTGGTCACCTTTAATCCTGTTCCAATAATTTATTTCTTATTTTGCAGAAAACCTTCAGATCCACATACAAAGCAGAGACACAGCTTTATAACTACGTCTTTCAGACAAGGGCAAAAATTACAGAAGTTTGTAGCTTTATACAAAGGACAGCAAACTCTTCAGATTGTGGGAGAAGAAAAGTCCCTGCAATACATCGCCTCAGCAGATGAGTTCTCAAATTAGTTCAGCGAGTGCCACTGATGAAGAGACACTACTGCCACCATTTGTATCATAAGGGCATTCATCAAATTAATTACCAAAAGAAACACCTCTGATACCTCTTCATTTAGGCCCCTATAAATGAGGCAGGCCAGGGTTGACACAGGACTAATGCAGCCAGCTCCATTCACACATAATTAATTGAACAGTGCGAGCATGACAAATTGGAATGATGAATCTATCTACTATGAATAGCAAAAGGAAAAAAAATGCATAATCAGTCAAGGATCTTGCTGTCTCTCCCTAACTCAACTGCACATCTAAATCCATTAAAATGAGGAAGAATCTCTCCTTAAAAAAAGTCCTGTGTCTGTTTTTTTTATTGAATCTGTAACTTTGCTTTGGCTGCTTTGATTAATGCAGCAGTAAGGGGTGAATGTGTATCCATACTCTTTAGGAAAAAGAATCTTGTTATTTATCAATCCGATAAATCTCACTGTGGCTAGTTAGCCCCAGGTGTTGATGCTTTCTAAAAATGTTCACAACTTAATGCAATGGGATGTTGTTTCTGTCACAATAAAAAGTTAGGATCCAGCTAATAACCTTCTTGATGAGCTTTTTGGATCAAAGTTGCAGGACAAAAATGAAAGGAAAAAGATTTCTTCCCTGTTGAATATAAAGTCAAACACTTGTCCCTATGGTCTGGGGGTGAAAAGTAATCCCTTTTAATCATCTGATGCATACTGGATGATCAATGGTTTGACTCTTCCCATATTCATGTTCATATCAGAGTGCCTCCTGTTCCAATAAATGATTAGTATGAGCAGAATGTATTAAAATGAATTATAACAACACACTGATTTCAGCCAAGTTGGCAGTGCTGCTTTATCATAGGTGACAGCTGCCTCCCCTGAGCCCATAGCTGTACATAGTCAGAAGGTGTAGTTTGGATTTATCCGAAAAATTTCAGGGCTTAAGAACTGACATCTATTTAAAAGAGAACAACAAATTGCAGACCGTGGTTAGGGGAAAAAAATTCTACTAGGGAGGAAAAATGAACTAACTGAGAGAAAATCCTATCTTAATTGGATGAGATGAGAAACAGGAGGCCTAAAAAAAATGTGCCAAGAGCAGTTCGTTATGTGAAGGACACATTATCCTTTCAGTTCCCATGATTCAGCATAGCAAGTAGTCATTTTTAATAGGTTTAAAGCTTGCTGTGAAATATAGGAGTGCCTAGTTTTCATCTGACACTATAACCTCCCTTGGGAGAGTTGAGATTGTTGTGAGCGTAAAGGGGAATGTAGCAGAACATAAAGTGTAAATGCGCACTTACTTTGGATATCGGAGAAATACTACCTATAGTGTGCATTAAACCAATCAAAGGATCAAAGAAAGTTAGTTAGTCCACATCACTATTAGGATTTAAGTCAGCATATATTTATGTAATTGTTTTATTTTATTGTTGAATGGAATGCCATACATCAAAACATCGTTCAGATTGATTGGAATGCTGGTGATTTGGAAGCTGATCAAAAGTTAATATGCCTTACTGTACCTGAAAATATTTGTTTGTATTATAATCATTTTGGCAGCAGTTTGAAATTCCATGCTGCACCATTTACAAATCCAGTTTTCCCTTGTTCCATTTCAGATTTCATCTCTGCATGTTGAAGAGATGCCATGGGTTTAATAGTTTCCATTGTGGTCATCACCTATTCCTGAACAGACAGGGATAGAAAGTACCATTACCTGGTAAAATGGGATAAAGCAGTTATAAAGAATAGATCATTTGCCTTCTGACTAACATTAGAGAGATTCTATTCCGAATTAATCATTTTGATCTGAGACAGAACCACAAACTGTGAAGTATAGTTGGGTGCTTGGTCGTCGGTATGGGCATGGCAGACCAAAGGGTCTGTTTCTGTACCGTATGACTGTTTGGCTCAATGACTAATGTGGAAAGATATGGGTTTCAAAGTATACTACATCACAAAGTTTGAAAACAAGCAGATTAATAGACAGAGGCACGAATGATAAAATTTAGTGAACATTTCCCAAGAGTTCAGTGGAATATGAACTCTACACTTACAATTTTTACTCTTTATATTTCGAGTTAATTTTAACCAAACCACAAGATTTTCTAGGGCGCAACGCCAGTTATATATAAAAATGCACTTCTGATCTTATTAATTCGATACCTATGACTTAAAAAAAGTTTTTTTTGCTTTATTTGCTTTTTTTGTTTAGAACCAACTATTTTAAGTATGGCTTCCCTTCATATTATCATGAAGTTAGAAGCTCCTGGCAATGAGTAAAGCACAAACTTCAACCCTGTAAAGTAGTGTAGTGCAGGATTTTCTCAGTAAGGCCCAAATTAACCCCATCGCGCTTCAGTGGCAGAATTCGACTGGAAGCTAAACCTTCGATCAGTGAGATCAGGGGGAAATTTGAACAAGGATTTCATTGAACAGGCAGCATTTTTACTCACCCTGATGATATTTTTATCAACAACTAAGTTTGCTCCTCGTCCATTTTCTAATTAGGTTTCTCTTTTCAGAGGTGATAATTTGTTTTAAATATTTACATATCACAGCTCATTACATTGTGATAAGAAACCTTTGATCGATAACAATGAGGCTTCAATAAGCATTAAGAGAGAAATGATCACAATATGAGGTTTGTAATAATTAAGTCTCTGATAACTAGGTTCAAATGCACTTGTTATAAAGTAAGATGACATATTAATACATTACAGAAAATAATCAAACTGATGACTCAATGAGTAATTGCATCATTGCAGTGTGACTATTCAACAGCACTGAATAGGTTCCTCCCTGGTCTGAACACATGGTGTTAGAATGAAGAAAAGTCAGTTACTCAATGAAAATCAAATGAGAAATTCATCTTCCATTGTTGTTATTGCTTACTGTAATATCATAGTGCCAGTAAATTCATGAAATTACTCCGACGCCTCAAATTTAAAAATCTTTCTGGCTTTCAGATCTCACTCTGGTCTCATTGTCACCCTATTTCTGAAGACTCCTCAGGTCCTACAAATCTTCCAAAAACCTAAATGTCTACCAAGTTATTTCCCTGTCAGTAGTGTTCAACGCTCTATACGGTATAAGTTGCATGTTCGTTCTTTCTTGTTCATAAGACCACAGAGACAAAGTGAAGCAGAAATAAAAAGTTTCTCACTCTTTGTGCCTGTGCTGGCTCCTTAAAAAGCTGTACATCAATTCCCACTAGCTCCACCACCCCCCCACCCACAACACAGCACTGTTTTTCCTTTTAGAATACTTGAGTTATTATTAAATCTCATTTCAGTGCATTTTCATGAATTACAGAACTAATTGCATTATTTATTTTCCTCGCATCACCTTTGAACATTTGCCAATCACCTTAAATTTATCCCCTCTAGATACCACCCCACCTCAGCTAATCAATATGCTTGATCATCCTTGAACAAATCTTCCCTTCAGTTTTTCTGCCCCAGCAGCAACCCCAGTATCCAGCCTCATGTTCTGCTCTCAAGGCAAGAGAAATACAACTAGTGGGAAGGGATAAAAATCAACTCAGAGCTCCGACTTCTGATGTTTATTGGAAAAATTGGATGGCTGTAGATAGGCTAGGATCCCATAACATCAAACAGGCTGAAAGTGCCTCTATCTGAGCTCAAATCTTGAAAGCTAAATGAACACCACAGGGTAGATCTGACTCAACACACAAGATGCTAGAGCAACTCATTTCCCTCCACAGATGCTGCCTGATACATTAAGTTCCTCCAGCATCTTGTGTGTTGTTCCAGATTCCAGCACCTATAGTCCCTTGTGTCTAGATCTGGCTGCTCAGCTAGCCATAATTTACATAACTAAAACTGTTACAATTAAAGACATAAACATACAGTGCTGTGCTTTGACAGGTAAAGCAGAATTAAGGAAAAGTTGTTCCAAAATAGGACTATTTTAGGATTGGTGATTGTAACTAGCTTCTGCAATAAAAGAGATATGCTTTTCCATTTCAGCAGTATTTATTATTTGGAGGGGTTACACAGTTGTAAGCAGATCATTGATTAAGTGAACTCTGATATATATGATAATTAATTATAGCCACTTACACAGTATTGACTAAAAAGATAAACATAATCTATTATAGTCAGCAATAATATTAAAGATATAGATTAAAATGCTTTGATGAAAATAAATGCAGAATAAATTAATTGTAAAATTGAGATTAGGCAAAAGCAGGCAGCAAACTAATTAACATGAGTTACAGAAAAGTATGCAGCATTGCATATTACAGGACTGGGTATCCTTGGGGTGATGGAAATTTAAAATGCTATTGTGGACACTGTTCATCTTCCAAGTTAGTGGCAGGTATTATTCAAGAAAGTCCTGTAAAAATTTGAAGTGAATGCATCCCATTACTCAAGGTTCTGCTTAGCCAGGGCATGGTTGAGACACATGTCATCTAGAATGGGTGACAATTGTGTCCATTTTCATGCCAGAGAGTAGACATGACCAGGTACAAATCCAAGTCTACCATCACTGACCCTGCCCCTGATAATGCTTCACACTATGAACTGAAGAAACTTGGGAAGGCAGAGACAGGCCTCTCTGTTGATCTTTGAAGCTTCAAACTGTGGCTGAAGACAGCATGAAGGCAGGGATGACATTCAGTAGAAAAGTGATTCGCTGTAAGGGAGATTGAGTAAGACTGGCCTGTACCTACAGGAGTTTAGAAGAGCAAGAGGGGATCTCATTGAGACACAAAAGTCTAAGTGGGATCGAAAGGCTAGTGACCAAGAGGCCGTTTCCTCAAATGTGAGAATTTAAAACTATAAGTTATAGTATCAGGATAAGAGTTGTCCATTTAGGACTGAGTAGACAAAGTTTCTTTAGGTAGAGGGTTTCAAATTTTTTTTGAATTTTCTGTCTCAGAGTTTATTCAAAGCTGAGATCAGTAAATGCTTAGACAATCAGGGAATCAGGGGATGTGGGGAAACGGCTGGGTGAGTGGACCTGAAACATAGGATCAGCAGTGATCTTATTGGATGGCAAGAGTGAGTGTAACTGGGCTTCTACCTGCAATTTTGTGCAATACCAACTAGCCAGCATACTTTGTATAACAACTGTTTTGTATGGCACCTTATCAAATGTCTTCTTAAAATTCCAGATATGTTATATGTACTGGCTTCACCCTTATTTGCCCTGCTTGTATCATCCTCAAAAAATTCATTTTGATTTATCCAACATGACTTTTCCTTCATAAAACTATGTTGACACTGCCTAATTATGTTAGGATTTCCTAAGTTACCACATCCTTAATGATATAGATGGCTCAGTGGCATACTTTAGTTATGTGCAGCAGGAATGTGGTTAAATTATGTGTCTGGTTGTAAAGTTATCTCCTTGATCTTGAGATACAATTTCAAATTCCGTGATAGCATCTGTGGAATTTAAATTCAAGTTATTGAGTAAATGTAGAACTACATGTCTAAAAATAATAATTTTAACAAAGAAGCCACTGGAGTATTATTTGGTTCAGCAATATCCTCCAGGGAAAGAAATGGACTGGGCTCACTTGGTTTGGTCTATATGTGAGTCCAGGCTCATCCATGAGATTGCTTCTGAGTTCAGGGACACAAATAGGGATGGCCAATAAATGCTGGCATGGCCAGTGACATCCACATCCTGTGAATGAATAGAATGAAAAGAATGAAAAGAAATACAACCATTTTGTCAACAGCTGCCAGGATAATTGGTGTATCGTCTTCTCTCCCTCCTTTCTTGAAAAACAGCTCCCATCTTCCTGCCTGCTGGGCTAAACCAGTACCTATGCAATCACTAACACACCTGCCATCTTGGTAGCCACCAATTTTGCATTCCTGAGATGCAGGTTATCATGTTTATGTGACTTGTCCTGTTTAGATTCCATAATTTTCCCAACATTTTTTCTTTAGCAATAGTAATGATTTTAAATTCCCTTCTGTCACATTGCTGTTCACTTCTAGATATTTTCCTCATTTAAACTTTAAAAACAGCATATGCAAAATCAAGTTAATTACCTGTCCTCATTCCAGATAATTATTATATTTGATTAATACCCATGGGGACACTAATCTGAATTTCAACTGTTCCTATTCAAATTGAATCAAGCCATAGCCATCCAGTAAAATGGAAACACAAAACCAGTGGCATGTTATTCCTACTGGCCTGTCTGCAAAATGATTTCTTTAAATAATTTAAGCTAATGTGATTCAATTAGTATACATATTTAAGAAAGGATCTTTCAATGGATTTGGCTGGGAATGCTAACAGAAAATGCTGAGAATTAATTTGAACTTTGTCCTCTCTATCAGTCATCTAGTGAAGTATTTAATATTCATATTCGCAAGGCCCATTCTGATCTACAAGAAAACACCTTGAAGGTGACTGCCCAATCATGCACAATCAATGCTACTAAAATATATTACCTCAATCACTCTGGTCCACCTATATTACCTCACTGTTCAATCTTTTCCCTAAGTTCATTCCTGTACAATACAGGAGCATGGCCTTTCTCGATGGCCATTCACATTTTGCATTTCATATGCTCATACAGCAGAGAAGCAGGCCCATCAGCCCATCAAGTAAATGCCAACCATCAAGCACCCATCTACATTTTCCCACATCTTCCCACATTCTACCACCACCCACACATCAGGGGCCACTTACAGTGACGAAATGACCAACCACACACACGGCCCTGAAATCAGAAGCACCCATATGAAACCCCTGCAGTCATGGGAAGAAAGTGCAAATTCCACACAGGCAGCTCTGGAGGTCAGGACTGAACCAATGTCACTGGATTAGGAGGCAGTAGCTTTACTAGCTGCACCACTGAGCCATCCTAAGAGGCACCAAAAGCAAATGATTCATTTAAGCCAACAACACAGACCAACAACTGCTGCACACCCACTCAAGTAAAGTGGGTGGGAGTGGTATCAGCAATTTGATAGAGACACAGCCAGAGGCAACATGTGAAGCTAACATCATATTGTAAGTTGGTTTTGGAACAACAAGCTGGTTCTGTCTGTTAAACGCCATGATGTCAGATAGTTAGTTACAGGAGGTCACCACACCAAATAAATTTACTGTTTGGATGCCCAGTATGAAAATTCATGTATTGTCAGCCTTTGTGTGAACTGAGAAGTGTGACAATGGACTTAAATCTGCTTTTGGTTCCTAACCACCTGTGTTACTTCTGTAAGGTTACACTACTCTGAAACTCAGCTCAACAAGTGAGATGCAGAGTGCCTGCTCCATGTACTTTGATGCTTCCAATTACACATCATTGGTCTGGAATGCAGAGCTGGCCAGCCTATAGTTTCTTGCGAGCCTGTCAGCAGATTGCAGACTTCTGCGCACTACAACGTGAGTATAGGACGGGCTAGCAGTCAGGTGCAGGCACAGCTGATCTCACTGTACACACCTGGACTCAGCACTGTATCTGAACCTTCAGCTTTCCACCAGCCAGAACTCTTGCCAACCTCAATCAGAAAGTTATATTTAGCTAAGCTTTCTTTATTTTTCTGTATAATTTCAATTAATTAGTGGCAATTAAATATGTTTTTAAGTAAATGCATTTTTTATTTAATTTATTTAACTCATGCATTTTTAAATGGTTATAATAGACATCATGAGCTATCAGGGTGGTGATGAGGACTAGGACTTAAGATGCACAAAACAGATGCCTGGTCACCAGCTGTGGTCAGCTCCACTCACAGAATGGTCCCAGAACTAATGTTTCAAGCTTGCTGGGGGGGGGGGGCCCACACCATCACAAAAGGTTTGTATGGGGCTAGTGTGGGGTGTGGAGTGAGCATTAAGTTAGGAGGAGAAGTTGAAGCCAAATGTCCACCAAAGTCTGAGTTATTGCCATCGCTATCTTCCCTCAATCTTCCTCTCCTCAACGAATCACAAAGACACATGGTCATACACGTAGTTTACAGCCACTTGAAGGGATCTTCGCACACAGGAGATTGTCTTCTCGTAGGGTGCTCTGAAGGATGTGTACTTCTAGACAACATCAAGCCAGAAGAAGCACAAGGCTCCCACCATGCCCTGTCAATCTCACAACTGTTTGCAAGCACAAAAACATCGTTGCTGAAGAACTGAAGAGGGAGGTAAAGCCCATGTGTAGGAACATACGGGAAGAACAAAGTCAACACAAACATTCACGAGGCAACCTTGACAGGCAAAGGCTTAATGAAAAGCCTAAGAACACAGATCTCACCTAATCTTTTTGTTGCTTTGAAATTTTCTGGTCTGGACAATAGACTCTATTGAAAATACTCTACATGCCATGGCCTTGTGTTTGCATGAGTCATTCTGGGAGCTTTCATGGCACCAGAGTCACAAATGAACTACTTAACACATTAATTTTCATGGTCGCACATTAATTTGTGCAGCAAAATAACAACAAATTTCACAACATATGTCAGTGATAATAACCCTGATTCTGAAATATGCTCAGCCAGTGTTTTCTTCATGTTTTGGAATAATCCCTTGTTTATGGCCTGCCTTCGTATATAACAAAATACAGCAATTTTGGTGATTTTAGATATCCTAACAGCTGCACTATCAGACCCTACACGTCTTCCCATACCTCCAGGTTTGAAATGGAATACAAAACATTGCTTCAAAATGCAGATAATGTGGTCTAAATTATCCCAGCAGTGGCATGAACCTTGTATCCAACATAAGTTTTGTAAGGTTCTAGTGCTGTTTATTTTGTATTTAGGTTACATCATCTATTTGACTGAAAAGTGAAAACAAATTAAGAACTTAATTGCTTCAAAGCTATCAACCTTTCCCCGGTTGCCTATTTAACCACTTTTTGAGGGGTTGCTAGCAATTCCTTTGATCCCATGTTTCATCCTCCATTAGATTTGGGATAAGGGTAGATTTTAGAGAACTTTTCCCATGTTAAGTTCTGGCCAGGATCAAGTTTTGGTTGCAGTCTACCATTTCAGAGCCCCATTTCCACCATTCCCAGTGCTTTTGGCTCCATCAGAGCTGTCACTCCTTTTGCATGGTGCATTCTGCTTCTTGCATGATCATCTTTCCAAAATTCCAGATGAACCTCTTGTAATGGTTCAAAATGGCTGCTACCCTTTCCTCCTCTGTCAGCTGAATTCTATCTGATTCTCACTCTATAATCTCCTGAAATAAAAGTAGGAAATGCTGGAAATGCTCAGCAGTTCAGGTAGAGAAACAGTTAATGATTCTAATTGGTGGTCTGGCCAAACTACTCTCCTGAGTTGGCCTTCTTCCATATTGTTGTTAGCTTTTTGATATTTCCCTCATTTAAACTTTAACCAGCTGCTTAAACCATTTTACGTTGCACACCAAGTCACAGATCAATGTACCCTTAGACTAAGGGGTGCTTGTCTTGATTTATGAACTGCAGCAGATACAGGAGAGAACTTGCTCTGAGAGGGCACAACTCCCTGTGGATTACAATGATCTACAAGAGATGGTATTCTACCTACTGCAACCCTGTAGCTAACCCTAAGAAAGGCAAATAATCTAATTAAAATGGAAAATATAATCAGGGAAAATAGAGAGCTACGCAATCACCTGCTATGCTTGCCGTAAATTTACAACCAAGTCACCAGAAGGATCTTCCCACACCTTTATACGCAGCTAACAGCCTCTCAACTAGCATTTCACCAAGATAGCAGAATGTGACTCTTTTTATTTACTAGTTTTGAAATGTCAACAGAAGTTGACAGATCCCCAATCTTGACAGCTAAACAGCAAATAAACCATCCTCTGCCATTACACCATATGATTCAAATTGATCATTAAAACAGGTGAATTAATCAATAAAATACTCAACAGCTGATTCGTTATTCTACAATGCCTTCATATAGATGAGGTCAGTAAGTATAATTAATTATTGATCTAGAAGCTAAAGTCATAGTTCATTTGCTGTTCGCTGCTGTTATGAAGTCACTTGCCACAACCCAAGTCCAATGTTCCCATCTACAATAAAATTATTCAATAGTTAGTTGGAACCAGACTTTACAATTAGAATGAGATTACTGTGGACAGAATGTTAATTCCTGAGTAGCTGAGAGTCCGGCATCCCGAATTAAATTGCCCTAATTTCTGTCACAGAACCTCACGTTTACAGTTGAAGTTGGCTGCCATCAGTAATTGCTCATTGTCTGTAGAAATATCAATGCTGTTGTCTGTCCAGATTCATCTTTCCGAATGGGTAGAGTGCAGTGAAACCAGTGTTCAGAGGAGCAAGGCACAGCAAGGAAGGAGAGCTCTTCATCTACAGACATGCAAAGAGATTGATTGACTTTCCTGTATTGAATCATCTACCAATTTAAAAGGAACCATTGGCTGAGAATTAACAGTAACTAAATAAAACCGTTTGATTTCCTTACAAAGTAAAATTGTGTTGCCTGCAAAAATGCACAGCAGAACTTCATGGGCTACCTTGTGTAATATCGCTCTTGCATTTCACAAGTACTAAAGTTAGGAAATGCTGGAGACATTCAGTGAATCAGACAGCATCTGTAGATGTTGTGGGGGTGGGATGGAGAATTAGAGTGGCAAGCAACTGGAAGCTCAGACCCACCCCTGCAGTCAGTAGCTCAAGGTCTTATTCAATTGTGTGACTAATACTGTGATGATATT
>JARFYF010000061.1:16963254-16975204 GCA_030265395.1 Rhina ancylostomus | reverse complement strand
GTGTGCTGCATTTGGGTTCTCTGTGAGCTTGCTCTTTGATCAACATTATGACACTTTTTTAACTAATGTTATTTTCCTTCAGTGCCCACTCTCACTATTGTATTTCCAGAAGGTTTTGTCTGAAGACAGACACAAAATAGTTGTTTCAATTTCCTCTTATTTCCCATTACAAGTTCTTGCATCTGTCTATAAGCAAGCTACATTTGCCCTCACTAGTTTTCTACTTTACAAACCTATTAGAAGCTTCTAAACTTTTTATTTGAGTGTTTTAGTTTATTCTCATGTTCTAACTTCATCAATTTCTTGGTTGTCCTCTGCTGTGTTGTGAAGTGCTCCCCATCTTCAATATTTGGAAATTTTACAGGCCTCTTCCTTTGGAGAAATTAGAGATAATACTAATCAATCAGTCATGCATGGACCATGTCTCCTTTTGGATTTGGCAAGTTAAAGGAATATGGTTGACTTGCAAATTGTTTATTATCTTGATGTACCAGTCATTACTTCTCTACCTTAATACCTTTTAAGGTGGTTTCCCAGTCACACAGCCAATTCTCCCTCACAGCTTTGCTACTTATTTTGCTTAAGTTTCAGTTTGAACTACATTGTTTTCAAAGTCAATGTGATTTGAGTACAGTGGTCCTCAGGGTGTAAGCTGTGGGAGTAAGGGGGCTTTGAGATGGTCAGCAGAGCCAACTCGCCACTGATGTCAATTTGATAGTGTGACATCATTTAAAGTCAAGAGGCTGATTGGTGAGCAGCAGCTGAGGATTTGGTATTGGTTTATTATTGTCACTTGTACTGAGGAACAGAGGGAAAATTTGTCTTGCATACAGATCAACTCATTACACAGTGCATTGAGGTAGTACAGGGTAAAAGAATAACAGAATAAAGTGCTGCAGCTACAGAGAAGTGCAATGCACGTAGACAATAAGGTGCAAGGTCATAACAAAGTAGATTGAGGTCAAGAGTCCATCTCATCGTATAAGGGAACTGTTCAATAGTCTATCATAGTGGGGTAGAAGCTGTACTTGACCCCAGTGGTATGTGCCCTTAGGCTCCTGTCTTTTCTGCCTGATGGGAAAAGATAGAATGACCCAAGTGGCTGGAGTCTTTGATTATGCTGGCTACTTCATCAAGGCAGCAAGAGGTGTAGACAAAGTCCATGGAGGGGAGGCTGGTTTCCATGATGTGCTGGGCTGTGTCCACGACTCTCTGCAGTTTCTTGTGGTCCCAGGCAGAGCACTTGCCATACCAAGCTGTGATGTATCCAGATAGGATGCTTTCTATGGTGCATCATTAGAAGTTGATGAGTGTCAAAGGGGACATGCCAAATTTCTTTAGCCTCCTGAGGAAATAGAGGTGCTGGTGAGCTTTCTTGGCCATGGCATCTATGTGGTTGGACCAAGACAGGCTATTGATGATGTTCACTCCCAGGAACTTAAAAGCTCTTAACCCTCTTGACCTCAGCACCATTGATATAGACAAGTGCACATACACTGCCCCCTTTCCTGAAGTCAATGACCAGCTCTTTTGTTTTGATGACATTGAGGGATAGGTTGTTGTCATGGTAACATGCCACTAAGCTCTGTCCTTCCTGTACTCTGACACATTATTTGGCCTAGGGCCCACTACAGTGGTATTATCTGCAAACATAGATAGAGTTAGAGCAGAATCTAGCCACGCGGTCATGAGTATATAGGGAGTAAAGTGGAGGGCTGCAGACACAGCCTTGTGGGGCACCAGTGTTGAGAATAATTGTGCTGGAGGTGTTGCTGCCTATCCTCACATTGTGGTCTGTTGGTCAGAAAGTCAAGGATCCAGTTGCAGAGGGAGGTGTTGAGTCCTAGGTCTTGGAACTTGGTGATGAGTTTGCATGGAATTATAGTATTGGAGGCAGAGCTGCAGTCAATAAACAATTTCTTGACTAATTTCCACATTATAACATAATCTGTGCAGCTCAGACAAGTGGGATGTTTTATGAGAATTCATTGGTGCTTCCAGTGTCCAAAATAGCCATAGGAAGTGACACCAGCTGCAGCAGCTATAACTCCAGGTTTCCAGGCTAGAGCAGTGCTTGGAGTCACTGTGGCACGTACACAAGGCTGAGGACTTCACAGATAACATGTCAAATAAGATGCTTATATCACAGCTTAATGTTCAGATATTCTAGGAATAGAACATAGAACATAGTATAGTACAGCACAGGAACAGGCCCTTCAGCCCATGATGTCTCTGGAGAACATGATGCTGAATTAAACTAAATCTTTCTTGCCCATACATGATCCATATCGCTTCATTCTCTGCATGTTCGTGTGTCTACCTAACAGCCTCTTGAACACCAGAATTGTATCTGTTTCCACCACTACCCCTGGCAGTCTGTTTCAGATATTTACCACTCTGTTTAAAAAAACCTTACCCTGCACATCTTCTTTAAACTTTCCCCTCTCACCTTAAAGGCATGCCTTCTAGTATTTGACAATCTTTACACTGGGAAAAAGATTTGGACAGTTATTCTGGTTCTGATAATCAGACTGCTACTCTGATAAAAGATTCTGATCTTTAAAAAAAAATCACGCTTCTCATAATTTTATGAAATTCAATCAGATCTTTTCTCACCATCCTACCCTCCAGAGAAAACAACCCAAGTTTGTCCAACCTCTCCTTATAAGCTCATACACTCCAATCCAGACAGCATCCTGATAAACCTTTTCTGCATCCTTTCCAAATCCTTCCTGTAATGGGGTGACTGGAAATGCACAAATACTCCAAGTGCGGTCTTGCCAAAGTTTTGTATAGCTGCATCATGACTTCCTGACTCTAAGTGCCTAAATGATTTACTGTCAAGCAGACAAGGAGCAACAGGCAGTCAGTGTATGATTTCCCTGAATCTGTCTTGCTCCTTTTGGTAAGGATGGTGCTTCCTCGGAAGTACAGCCAAAGCCAGGAGATGTCACCACAAGTGGCTCAGCTGTACAGGAAGGGAAGCAAAACAGTGAGCAGGCAATAATGATGGTGATGATCAGTTACTCCTATGGCTGTAGAGGTGACTCTGGGATGATATGTTTCTTCCCTGATGGGTCTTGGCTGTTACTGAATGACTGTAGAGCATCTTGAAGGGGAAGGATGAACAATCAGAAGTTGTGGTCCATAATAGTACCAATAACAGAGGTAGGAAAATGGATGAGGTCCTGCCAGTGAATTTCAGCCAGTAGGAAACAGGTTAAAAAGCAGGACTTTAAAATGACTATTCTCAGAATAACTCACAGTTCACATGCTACCAAATGAAGTAGTATGATAAAGCAAATGAACGTGTGGCTGGAGAGAGAGTGCAGGAAGGGCTGGAGCATTCCTCCAGCCAACACACTGCAGAGATGTTAAATCAATGGCCCTGTCTGCTCCTTCAGTGCTCTAAGTTATCAACATGAAAGAAAGTTCTTGCTGGTGTACAGGTCAACATTTGTCCATTAGCCAATTTAATCAATTTGTCATCATCTTGTTTGTGGGAACTTGCTGTGCACAAGCAGCTGGTGAATTTACCACAGCAGAATCTACGCTTCAGAAGTACCTCACAACAAAGTGCTTTGAAATGTCCTGTACCACCTACATTGGAGCAGTCATCATCTGTAAAAACAAACTACAGGCTAATGTTCATTGCATGAGACTCTTTCAAGCTACAATTGTTCTGTGGCTAACTGTCCATTTCTGCAATTTTCCAGCAGTATTTTTAAAATCATGCAGAAACTTTTTCTTTTTTTCTTTAATTTAGCAGGAAGCGATAAATAACATTATGCTGCATTCCATTGGGATCAGAGAGTGCATGTGGTGTGTGTTTTCTATTGTTCGTGACAGAACAGGAGAGAACATGTAAATGGCTAAATCTGTGTTTTGCTAAATTAATGAAACATTCTGAATTCCTCAGGGTTCATGTTTAAGTAAAATCGACTCTGACAAAACCTGTTGGCTGCACATGCAATCTGCAGTCTCTGAGAGACCTCTGCCGATGGAACATCTGCTCAGTCTCAGAAGAGGCAGAACTGCAAACACCACCCGTTTTATTTCATCAGATGTAACAGAGACAACATTCACAAGGATGAGCTCATTTCAATTAAAAGGGTTCTCTTCATCTGTTAGAAATGTACTTAATTAAAGATGATGCCAGTTGCATTTCTTGTGCAGCAGCTAGTGAACATTTTTTGAGTTTTTAAATAGTTAGTGAGCTTAAATATCAGATGGATCTTGAAGAATGACAGAAAGTGCTGTTTTCAACCATTAGGTGTCAGAGTGAATTCACCATTTACTGAAAACATAGTCAGCATGGGTTAGGGAAATGAGTTAAAACTACAATAAAAAGCTGTTCTCTAAACTCATGTTTTGTCCATATTAAGCACAATTTTTAATAAAGTGCAATGCTTGAACAGACCTCTTTTAGACTGGTTTGTAGCTGTAGTGAATTACAGAGAGGTTTCGAAGCTCATTCCTGATCAGCAATAAACTGTCATTTATTTTGAAAGGGAGAAGTTTTGCCAATCCTGCATTGCCAGTACTGTTAGGGGAATCTGCTGCATCACAATGCCAATCACAAGTACATCTCTGAACTCCACTGGTGGCAGTTGACAGGAGCACATGCAAGGGTGGGGTCAATGGAGTTGGAGGAGGCAAGAAGAGGGACAGACCCCCATAATAATCTGCCAAAACAAAGTAAAACTCGAGGCTACAGAAGAGCATGCACATTCATCCTGAACATTAAGGAAGAGTAGGCTTTTCCTGGACACACATCCCCAACAATCTCCACCCCCCAAAAGATGGCAAATTGGCAATTGTAAAATCCTCACAGCAGCAATGGAGTCTACATTCAAACCAGCTCACTTACTGAAGTTAAAATAAAACACAAGCACCAGGGCTTTCTAAGTAGATGAATGCAAATTGCCCGTTTATATTTGTGCACGTGGGAGTGGGAATAAAAAGCTAAATAAGGTCTAGTTGCACTGTGTAATCCTTTCAGTCTGGTACACATTTGGAAAAACCAAGGATTGTTAAATAAATAAACCATTGATTTTTTTTCAAAGTAAAGGGTGGGTAAAGTCATTACTTCTCTGCTATGAAATTGTATTAAAGTTACCACTGGCATTTCCTTTCTTTTCGCCTCTATTTTTCCCACTAAGATACTGGATCCATGAGAACTCTAGTATCTCATTGTTCCCCTTAAATCTCTATGCATGAATATGGATAAGGACAGTGAGCTATTCAGCTTCAGCGATCATCACAGTGAATTCTAATCGTGCTTTGACCAAAGTTCATTAGCACATATTCAGTTGGACTAAATTGGGCTGGAGCCCAATATGGCATTTCATCTTCTACCTAGGACACTGTGATCAATTGCAGCCATCTCAAACTAGGGATGAAATATGGATCCTCAGTGAATAGCTACAATGTTAGTGATGCAATTCATTGCTGCATGACATTTGCTGCAATCGGGTGGTCCTCATCAAACCAATCATTTGGCAATATCAGAGAAAAGCCAGATAGATCCATGCAGACACTGGAAGAATCAGAAGGGATGGGCTACAAGAGTGGGAAAACATTTTGCTAAAATTACGAGATAGTGCTAAATCTAATAAAGAATTCAGGATAAACTTCTTTACACAAAGAACGGTTATAATCTGGAACGTCCAGAAAAGGAGATACATAAAAGAGGGAGAAAGGAACAGAAAGAGAGTCTGACAGGTCCGGTTGACCCAGAAGGAGAACCTGAAAAGACTGGAAAAAATAATGTAAGAAGAATGCCACATGGACCATAAACTCCAGCATGGACCAGTTGAGCTGATTCCTTTATACTATGCCAAACCATCTAAGCAATCCTATTTAAGACAAAACTGCATATACACTTATATTCATTAATAGTAACTTTATGGCACGGTTTCAGTTTAAAAGCACAAGTCATAAACCTTAATGTGTATCTTTGGAAGATGTGAATGAGAATATTTCTAATGTATTAAATGGATCTTCAGCCCTGACTTAATTCTGCCTGCAGCGAAGTACCTCTGCTTATGTATTTGATGCTCTAATACAGGGCAACAGACATCTTGTCCCTCTAGTGAAGAAGCTTGTGCTAAGATGTTATTATTAAAGAAGTACAGTTATTATTGATTGAATTTGTACTTAAGGCTAAGTTTCCTGAGTCCCCATGTTAGTCATGGGAACTGACAGTCATTAAGTGGGTTATCAGAGGATTATAGGAGCCAGGTCTGCAATTTTTCTTCCACAGACTTTGCTTAGGGGATGTAAGCAATGTGTCTCCAATACTTGAAACAAATCCTACTGTTGCCTTTAACAATCTATCCCCAGGTGCATAATTTATTTTGTATTACAATTGCTGCACCTATCTGTCTCTCCATGGCCATTTCAATGAACTAAAATCAAATTGTATGAAGACACAAGAGACTGCAGATGTTGGAATCTGGAGCAATAAACAATCTGCTGGAGGAACTCAGTGGGTCCAGCAGCATCTGTTGGGGGAAAGCAATTGTCGATCTGCTGAGTTCCTCCTGAAGATTTTTTGTGGCTTCAAAGTGCATGAGGTTTAATCCTTTATCTCTTCTGAGATTAAAGTCCATTTCACTTTCAACATATGAATAAAAAAATCCTGAAATAGTTTCATAACTTTTTTACAATGTGAAATATGACTAGTTATAGAACTAACTGCATGCTATAATCTAGTCTAACTCCATTGATGTTGCACATAATGTTATTGCCAAGTTTAGTATTCAGGTGAAGAGACAGTCATTGACTGACACTCCTGTGGTATAGTAGTTACCTGCCACTTAGCAGCCTATACCTTAAATGGGCAATCCATTACTTTTAAATAGTGACCCCTAATTCCTGATTCTTTCACAAGAAAACATCCCCTCCATTCTGTCAAGTCCCCTCAGGACTTTGTATTTTTCAGTCATGTTCTTCTCACTCTTCTGAACTTTAGTGGATACTAGACTAGCTTGTCCAACCTTTCTTCATAAGACAACTTGCCCTTTCCAGGTATCAGTGTTGCAAACCTTCTCTGAATTGCTTCTAATAGATTAATGTCCTTCTTTAAATAAAGAGGCCATTACTGTAAGCATTCTCCAGGTGTTGTCTCATCAATGTCCTATATAACTATAGCATAATCTCCCCACTTCTGTATTTGATCTCCTTCACAATGAACAACATTCTGTTGGATTTCCAAATTACTTGCTATCTTCTTTTTCCTCATTCTTTTTAAAATCTTCTCAATTATTAAGAGAAGTGAATGATATGCACTGACAAAAAAAACCACTTTGTGCTTCCATTCCAAGCCACTTTATTTGGATCTAATATGAGCTAAAATAAGTGAGTGAGAGGATTTTTCTAATCCTGTGTCTTTGGGTGGATAATTGGCAAAGAACAATGAACACAGCAAATATCATACAGACATAGCCTGTGTGGCACACATGTGATGATCCATCCAGTTCACAACAATGATAACTTACATTTAAATAGTGCCTTCAATATTAGAAAAAAATCCAGTATCAATTGTCAGACAGAGTTTATCACCTACGTATTAGGAGAGGTATCAAAAAAGTGATCAGAAATACATTTAAATGGGCTCCTGAAATGTGTCAAGGAGAGGTCAAAAAGCAAAGAGATTTACGAAGGGATTCCAAAGCGTGAAGCCCCAGCCGTAAACAGTAGAGGGGTGAAAATTAAATAGTGCACATGAGACCAGGTTAGATGACCTCAAAAATCTCTACAGGCTGAAGGGCTGGAGGAGGTACAGAGAGAGAAAGCGATGAAGCAATAGAGGGATTTGAACACGAGTTCTAGGCTATGATAGTAAGTGGATAAAAGTGTATCAGCAGGTACACAAAATGACAGTACTAGATTGCAGAGCCATGTAAAGCATGTTAGTAGGCTGGTCTTGAGTGCAAGTACAAAGTGTGTTTTAAGTGCAGGTCTATTGATAGTTACAATGACAGGAAACATGTGATTGATATAGTCAGTATGCAAGGCTGAAGAGACTTCCATATGAAGTGGATTTAATTCCTGTTGTTTTAGTTGTTGCCATTCATGCTTGTGTACTTTAAATAATATAGAAATAGCATTGTTTCCTTTAGTGGATAACGTAGGACAGGAAAGGTCTTGGTGACTGAAATGGATAAGAGAGGCGGACCAGGATATTCCCAGGTACAACTCCATTAGCTGAATCCAGATAAAACACCAATTACAGTGTTATGATTGCTCTCATTATGCTTAGTGGTAGAAAGGGGAAAACCATCCAACATTCTTGCTCGTAATAGCTATCCAGCTAATTATAAATAAACTCATTAAACATACCTCACCATTAAATTCAGACATTAATCTGTTTGTATAGATTGTTATCTACATTGTAAAGCACATGCAGGAATCTAGTATCAGGACATTAAATTGCTTCATGAGAGTTTTGATATTTTAAGATCTACAATTGGCCAATTTTCTAAATATATTAATTCATACACAGCTCGAAAAGAGGGCATTCAGCCCAACAAGTCTTTGAAACACACTGTGTGAGAGGGTGATGGAGGCTGAGGCTCTTACAGAAATAAGACGTACCTCGATGAATGCTTAATTGTCAATGCATAAACAGTTACGAACCAAGTGCTGGTAAATGGGATTCGTACAGATGGGTACTTTATAGTTGGTATAGACATGATGGGCCGAAAGGTCTGCTTCTGTGCATGATACTCCACTTCCTAAATGCAATTCTACTAACTCTGATGGAACAGGTTTTCAAAAGAGGACATAATGCAAGGTATCTACAAATGAGGATGAATTTCTTTGATTCAGATGATGAATATTCTCCAACTGTTCACAATGCTACTTTTGAGCAACAAACAATCTGCTGGAGGAACTCAGCAAGTTGAGCAACATCTGTGGGAGGAAAGGAATTGTTGACATTTCGGGTCGAAGCCCTGCACCGGGGCTACTTTGGAGCAGGTAGGTGGTTCTGCAGGGAGAGAAGTACAGCAGACAAATTGAGTCCCAGTTTCAATGATTAATTAAACTGATCATCTTTACAAGTGTAAATTATTCTCACCACAAAGGTGAAAGGGTGGCATGGCTTAAACAAGTCCACCCACAGGTTTGAAAGATGAACTAGAGTTGTGGGTGATCTAAAGATGGAAAGTGGAACATTGAAAATGTGGTTTAATGTTGCCCTTGGATAAACATGCCTTTATCTTTCTTATGATCTGCAGGAGCTGATCCACTTCTAAAGGCTTAACTGAAGCAGCAGGAAATCAACAGCAAAGTATCCCGAACAAAGTAAGTATAGACCATTAGATCATGTCACAGCTGCTGTTTTTGTTGAATACTATTACTGTGCTTTGTGTATAATTCTACAACAAGCCCGCTTTTCTCTGTTGAGAATAGCAATGATAGGAAAGGATTTACTCAGCGTAAGGAATTTACTATTGTGGTGAGTGTTGCCAAAGCAGGGAATGCATTTTAAATAAGTGCTACTCTCTCCCAGTCATCAGTCAACAACTTTTTCCTGTTTGCCCTCTCCAGGATTGCTTCTGTTTGTAAAAAAAAAATTGATCATGTAGTCTACCAGCAATTGCATAATAGGGCAAGGGCACGGGGTTAATAGTTCTTGCATATTTACAGTGATAGCAAGGGTTAATTACTTTCAAAAACCTTTTCTTCAATTCCAAAAAAATACCATCTGTTTAGAGACACGTGACTGAGTAGATGAACATTTTCACCAGAGTGATTTCTTACAAGAGTGTCTTGACCACGGGTTGACCCTACATAAAGCCCGCACTTGCTCATCTCCAAGGAGCTTAAATGCTTTTCATAAGAGCAGAATTACAACTGAATTCATTGACAGCAGTTTGACCCCGGCGGTAGCTAAACTGATTTTATATCTATAGACAATGAGTGTTTTTTTATGTCGCCAACCATGATGTACAGGGACAACTGCGAGAGAAATGTCACACTGTGTAATGCGCTGGAGCAGAAAGAGCTGCTCTCTGAGGGCGCCTCAGGTCTCCAACTGCTCCCTATATGCCCCTGGTAAAATGATCTAAGTGATTCTGGCCTGCTGCCACAAATCTAGTTTGCTGCTCCACAGAAGCTAGTCCTGCGTTATGAACATGGTGCTGGCTTTGTTAAAAGAGAGACAAAGAGAAAAAAATATAAGCACAATCTCTCACAACTCCCAGCTTTTTGTCAAGGTCTGGGCTCCTAGAATAATCAAGGTTGACCCTACAAGAATGTGAATGCATTGAGTTTAGATAATACAAGCAATAAGTGGCCTTAAATCAGAACACATCAAAAATGCACAGCAGATCAGTCTGCCCTGGAATAGGTGGTTTAAGGTTTTTTTTATTTCAGCCTGAAATGCTGATCAGGCCATTCTCAGACCCCATGGTTTGTGTGCAACTTCATATTTTTATTTCAGATTTACAGCACATATAATTTTTCCATCCATTAATAGCCTAATAGATTGGAGATTCAAAAACCAATGAAACACACAGATATGTCTGCATTCTAATGCTGCTAGCCTTTGTTCAAAAAACATCAGAAAATGGCTCAGGCGCACCATATTTTTCCACTGAAAAGTGGTTACTGAAGGGTCCAATGTGTTACATGCCAAGCCTGAAGTTTGTCTGTTGTTTACTTTTATGGTTGACCATTGTTAAATCTCAATCTCTGCTAGCACCCTAAACTTCGTGGTCAGGGTTGAGTATATCCAGATGTGTATTTTTAACACTCCAGCTCACGTGCTGTACAATTCAGCGTTCATTGCAAAGATTTTATGTTGTTCATAAAATGCACCATTTGTTACTGATATCTGCAGTATCCCATCATTCCCTTGTTCCAGAGAAGTTAAGGTATTCCTAGACCTACAGAGTCATAGAGTCATACAGCTGACCAAGATATCCATCTAAGCCAGTCCCATTTCCCAGTGTTTGTCCCATACTGCTCTAAACTGTTCTTATCCATGTGGCTGTCCAAGTATGTTTTAAATGTTGTTAATGTACCCGCCTCTATCACTTCCTCTGGCAGCTCATTCTATATAAAGACTACCTTCTGGGTTAAAAAGTTGCTCCTCAGGTTCCTATTAAATCTTTCCCTTCTCACCTTAAACCTATGCCCTCGAGTTCTTGATTCCCCAACACTGGGGAAAAGACTGTGCATTCACACGACACAGAGGCTAAAATATCTTCACCTGAAACACTCATCTTCAAATATGTTAAACATTAGATTGTTTAATCATGCAGCCCCCAAAGATCTTTTCTAGTGCATGGACAGAAGATACAGACATAACTGTATTATTGATAAAAAAAAATAAATTGCTTCAGTGTTAAAAAAGTTGTAGTGGATTTAAAAGAGTTAAGGGATTGTGCTTTAACCAAATAGCAGATGGTGACAATTTTTAATAATTATATTTAACAGGTTACATAGGTTTCATCTGAGTTCCTGGATCGGGTTTAATTGCCTAATGGAGTTGGAGAAGAGTTTTCCTGTGATGCTTTTCCCTATGTAATCCTTTCCTTTACTGCTCATTTGGTTCTCCCGTGAAACAGCAGTGGGGGTTGGAGTGGAGAGGATGATGGCAGAAATGGTAGTGTCTCCAGCATCTCATTGTCTGTAATGGACCAGCCACCTAACCATCATTTTTGTAGGTTCCTAATTGTTTAAAAAAAGTACAAAGCTTTGGTTTGAAATCCTCTCTTTAGGTTCTCCAGAAACATTGTTACCCAATAGTCTGAATGAACCATTGATCACAGGACACAAGAACACAGGTAAATAGGAGCAGGAAGAGGCCTGTCATGGTTCTGAGTTCTGGTCCTCAATTTGGCTCCATTAATGCCAATTTGTCCAGCACATGGATTCCATGCTGGACTGATTAGATAACTGTGCACACCTGAGCCCCATCAGGGGCCTAGCATAA
>JARFYF010000061.1:16880486-16898055 GCA_030265395.1 Rhina ancylostomus | reverse complement strand
AGTCCCACCCCTCCATTTATTTCCCTATGAACTATTGTCTCCTGTTAACACCATCCATTTCTTCTACCATCCATCTACATTAGGGGCAACTACTATATCTCATTAACCTCATAATAAGTATGTCTTTGGGATGTGGGAGGAAACCCACTCAGTCACAGAGAGAATGTGCAAACTCCACACACACAGCACCCTGGAATTCAGCATTGATCCCTGGTTGCTGGAACTGTGAGACAGCTGCACTACTAGCACAGTAAGGCTCTGAAAAATGTAAAGCACTTCTCATTCCTTGGGAACCACCTTTTGCATTGCCAGAGAAATCCAGCCTCATATGTGCCAGTGCATCCTGTAGTTGCTTGAGGAAACAGTGTTTATTATATAAAACTTTAGATCTGAAGCCAAAGTCATGGTTTATCAAGGGAGTTGCAATCCACTCCCTCCTCTACTTGATAATATCAATGCTGCTCACTTGACTAATACTCCAATATTTCGTTCTTACTTTTTAATCATTTACTTAATCTCATTAACATTTGAATCATTAAACTGTTTCCTGGTTTCCAAAATATCAAAAGTGACTGCAAAACAATTTTAATTATCTTTGGACATTTCGGTGTGGTGAGTAGGAGCTATACAAATGGAAATTCTTTCTTCATGTTCTTCTCATTGCTTCCACAGGTTCCTGAGTATCTGTCAAAATTACCACTGATTTCACAGGCAGAAAAGACAATATTTCAAAAGATGAAAATGTAATAATAAAATTAATTAAAATCCTTCATTCATTTAGAACCTACCAAAGATTCACAGGAAAGGGTTTACATCAATAGATTGTAATTTGATTTTGAAGCATTGTTTATTTGAACAGTGCTCAGTAATTGCATAACAGTTTCTAGGCTCTATACACCATCATGCTGTGGAAGTGCATTGCATTTTGATTGCTCTGTGTTATTAGCTATCTGATATCGATGTCATCCTGTGCAAAAAAATTGTTCACTCATAATTACAGGGATATCGTCTGTATTTTGAAGGAGCATAGTCTCATTTTTCTTTAACATATGCAACACCATTTTATATCCCTAACCTTCTAACAAAGCAAAATTTTCCTTTTGCAGATTAAAACAATTTTTTGATCAGATATTTGTGGTGATGACAGCTCGGAACACTGATATTGCCTTGTTGCTCCATCCCTATTGCTCCAGAGTATACTGCCACCCCTCTTGAAAACAGTTTAAAATTCTCTCTCTTTCTGTCAGTTCCAGATAATTGAATAGCTAAAAGAAAGGCAGTAAAGGAAAGTGTCACATAAAACTTCTTGAGAAATCCAAGAGCCTCTCAAATTCAACAAGCTCAGATCACATGAACAAATTTAGACAGGGGCACTTAATATCTCACTTTATATTCCCTGGCATCACATGGTAATCTCTGTGGGTTTTCTACAAAAGGCTGATGGAGTCTCCAGGGGTAAATCAGCAGATTAGTATTAGATTCCTGGCTCCAATTAACCTTTAATTTGACTGATATTTCTCATCCCCTCCTTTCCAATTGAAATCCCTGGTAAGGGTACGTCATGCATGGTCCCAAGGATTATGTCACAGAGAGTTTTTTAATTGAAAGGAAAGATAAAGGTATGTAATCCTGTGAGGATTACAATTGCCCTATTTCATTGCAAGCCTTTGCAAGACAGATTTTCTCGGCCTCCTTTTCAGTTCATTTAAAGGGCAGAATATCTGAGTGTCGGGATTGTGACAAGATGCAGGAAACATTCAGCATCTTTGCAATTCATTTGGACAGGGTTTTGCCAACAGCCCGCTTCATGTTTTATTTCAGATGTTACTTTTGCCATTATTTTACCTCCCAAAAGCACAATGATATGCCAACTTCTGGCATATTAAATTCATTCCATTCTTGAGGGACAAATATATCACCATAATTATAAAGGTTCAACAGCTTCTTCAACTACTTACTGTCATTGTGACCTGTAGAACAATTGCATGTTATATTTACTAACAGAAACAAAGTGTCCTTAAACAGCATAAATTTAAATCCATAATTATTCTACCATTGATTACATGTTAATCAGGTTAGATTTAGTTTTTTCTGCCTCATAATAAAGATCAAATCACTGCAAACCTCTGTTATTAAATCATATTTATTCATTTAATTAATCTAGCTAACTATGCCCAGCATACATTTTGTCCAGTATATTTCAAAGGTCACTACTTTAAGTATTGTACTTCAGGTTTTGGTTGTGCAGATGTGCAAATTTATTGCAACTGATGTGCTCAAAATACAATCCAATAAAACAATATTTCTTAATTAAAAATGCATGAGGAACTACCAATCCATCAACTGTAACAGATTTTATAAGCTTCGTCTCATTGCTATTTGTGGAACCTTGCTGTGCACAAATCAGAATTTGCGTCACCATGCGATTATATCTTAAAAGTAGTTCTCTACTTATAAAGAGCTTTGAGACTTTTGCAAGGCACTGTAAGAAAGCAACATATAACCAATTAAGACTGAACAAGTAAAAGAAAGAGAAATGAATTATGTATTGAAAAATTCTTTTTGACTTTGATTTCTGTACTCAACTGAGCCTTTTCAGAAGAATGAAATAAAAATATTACAGTTACAAGCAAATTATAAAATCCTATCCACATACTACAATATTCATCTTTTAATTGCCTGTAGCAGTGTTGCCATAAGAGGACTGTTCTGAGCTTTCAGTTCACATGTGCTTTTATATATACATAGATATAAGTACCTGTACTTACACCAAAATCTTATAGAAATGTTTCTGGCAGACTGATCATTCACAAAGCATGGCAGAATTTGGTCTACTGACCCCAAAAGAGATTACTTGAAATCAAAATTCTATGATATGTATTTAAGACATAGATCAGAAAACCATCAACCCACAACCAAGTACCAATCGACTGTTGGTATAATCCAGTACTTGCATTTATTTTTTCTACATCAGAGCAACATTTCAGTCTTCTAAAAATTGCATATAAGTGTGTGACTCATAATTAGGAAGTCAAGACAACTCAATGCGAGTTTATTGTCGCGTGCACAAGTACGGTGAGGCACAGGTACAATAAAAAACTGCGTGCACACAGACACATAGGTACAGACAACACACGGAACATAAATTATACATAAGTTATGCAAGACCATGAAGAAAATAGACTGTGCAAAACAAGGCATCAGCGGAATAAACAAACAGCGACAAGTTCATGGCAGTGCCAGAGGTAGTCCATAGTGTTCCGTTGATGGGGTAGGATTAAGGTTGTGCACGTCAGTTCGAGAACCTGAAGGTTTAGGAAAGAAGCTGTTACCAAACCTGATGGTGTGGGTCTTCAGTCTTCTGCACCTCCGGCCCGACAGTAGCAGTGGGAAGAGGGCATGACCCGATGGTGGGGATCCTTGATGATAATTGCCGCTTCCTTGAAGCAACTTCTCATGTTGATGCTTTCAATGGTGGAAGGAGCTGTGTCCATGATGAACCATGCTGTGTCTACTACTCTCTGCAGCCTCTTGCCATCCTGTGCATTGGAATTGCCGTACCAAGCCATTAATCTATAAAACTCAATCTACCAAAGTCTAGAAGCCTTGAGGTAGGATGAATGATCTCTCCATTCTGCATGATGTTCACAGGATCTCCTCAGAAAGGTACTTTTGTAGCGTGGCAATTTACACGGAGTAGCACGGGTAATAGGGGATCATCCTCAGTGAACAGTATGTTGCAAATTTAGGTTATATCAACCAGACTGCCAACTTCAACGTTGCATTATACGATGGCGGGTTTTACTTTGCTATACATGTAACACATTATTCTATTATAAAAAATTAATCCAATAAAATGATGATTATATCTATGGCCCACATTAGGACAAACAAAGAATCAGTGCCAATTTATGTTACAGGAAGATAGAAGTTCCAAATAATTCAATGTTTTTTCCTCCCAATACCACTGTGCAAATTAATAACTGCAACCTCGTGTTCTCAAATTCTACAACACTTCTAAGTTAAAAGTGATGCCTCCAACTTGCTTTCTGCCATAACAGTCCCACATTACCAATCTCAATGCATTTGATGGACTCAGTAGTTCTTTTTATAAATAATACAAAATGCCTCTCACTATCAATTGTGTCCTTGAACTTCAATTACTCCCGGTTCATCTGGACAGAGGAGATAAGTATATTTTCAGAGGGTATGATTACTCCTTCATAATCTCCTCAGTAGCAAAGAAACCTAATTAACAAGGTACTCTATCACATTAAGACAGTTTGACACAAACCACATTGTTTTTAATATGGTATGTTTCATATAATTTTGTTATGGAGAATTTTTATGTTCATCAATTTGAGAGGATTTGATACTAAGAAATGGAAAAACCTTCCATTTCAGGCAATTAACATTTCCATTTCAAAATTATGCTTAATCCCAACCTTGGAAGGGCACCCTCTCCATTGGATAATGGTATTTTTTTAACACTCTACATCAATCAGCACAAATCTCCTCCAACACCTAATTTTTGCCACTTTGGGAATAATATTACACTATAGCCAAATACAGATCTAAGAAATAATTCTAAGTGAGCTGAATTTGCTCAACAGCATTCATTCAGCAAGTTTGCAATGAGCCGGTCTAGCTTGAAGCTTGAAGTTATATGCAGAGTGATAATAAAAGCAAAGCTTTCCCGAGGCTTCAAATGTTATGGGATTTGTATGCTTACAAAGGCAGAAGAGATTCTAGCCACAACGTTAAGGAAGAAATGACAGGATTCTGATTTTGCAGAAATTTGAGGAGACTGTGTTGGCAAAGGACCAAAAGTTCAATTAAGGTATATTTATTATCTCTGGATTGACAAGGTCACAAACAGAGGTCAACTTGGCTTTATACAGGTTAACATGCTGGAGTTTTTTATGAAAAAACACAATGTCAGGGTGGATTGAACCCAAAGTATAGAGTACATCTTCTGAAAGGAGAAGTGGGAGGTATTGAAATTTCATTCGCCAGATAAAATAACATCACCAAGCAGTGGTACAGGAGAAAGGTCAACAGGGCAAGAACAGCAGCTGACTAAAGTAAAAGCAGCAAAGATTTCTGGAAGACCATCAAGTAGAATGATTTCCAACAATAGCAGGTTGAGGCTGGTTTGCAGAGCACAGTCAGATACGAAAAAGTGTCAAGAACCTGAAATATAAAGAATGGAATACAATGTACGTGGATTGAATGTGTGGTAAATGACCAGAATAATGGGCAGGGCAGGCTAATTGAAAAGTAATCAAAAGTCGTTCAAGGTAGTGGAAGACTGGACATCAGCATTGACCAGGACAGCAAAAGGAACCACAGTGAGCATGAACACTGAAGCTGTTAAGAAGGGTAACTTTAGAACAAGATTTTAGGATTGGAAATGGTAGATCAGATTTTGCTTAATGAAATGTTGGAAAGCTGTGAAGAGAACACAAGGTGTGAGAGATGCCGAGTCATCAAAAGACATTGATATGGGAGAGGTAGCTTGAGCAGCAGGAAGTTGAAATTAGGTGATTAAAGGGAGCTCAACCAAAGAGCAACAGCTTGTGGATTACATGTAAGTACATACAAACTCCCTTTGTGTTGGATGTGTGAGTGGAAAGTGCAACAGAAACTGGAAAGAGAAAGATGGCAAGTGTCAGTTGTAGTTAAGATTCTTTCCTTTCTTTGCGGATGGTATAAAATAAAAAAAATTCTATTTAAGGCAACGATCAAAATCACTCAATCAGCAGCCATGAAAGTGTATTGAATTATAGTTTCAGGCCAGATTTCTTATTTCCTGCCAGAGTAAGATACCCCATTCATTATATATGAGGTCAAGTGAATCACTGATCCTAGGTCTATATGAACAATTATGAATGTACTTTGAATTATTCCTTGTGAAACCACAGTTTAGGACAAGTTTAGGACAAAGAAATAAAGAAATAAAGAAGTTGTTGGATGATACCAAAAGAGTTGCTAACAACTTTGGTTCAAATTATAACATTCCTTTATAGTGGTAGGGGATTCTATCACAAGGGGGTCAGATAGACAATTCTGTGGCCAGAATCCAAAACAGGCTTGGGAATAGGAGACAGAGGGTGATCTACAGGGTTGTCTTTGCAATTCAAAGCCTGTGACTAGTGGTGTCCCACAGGGTTCAGTGCTGGCACCCTTGCAGTTTGTAATATACATAAATTACTTGGGTGTGGATGTGGGAAGAAAAATCAGTAAGATCGCAGATAATACGAAGATTGGCAGAATTGTTGATAGTGTGGAATCTAGTCTTAGGCTGCAGAGAAATATCAGTGTTTTGATGAAATGGGCTGAGAAATGGCAGATGGAGATTAATCCAGAGAAATGTGACATGATGCATTTGGGAGCACTAATGAGGCTGGGACGTACACCATGAATGGTAGTGTCTTAGGATGTATGAATAGTATCATGAATGATAGAAAAATAGGGGGCTATGTAGGAGGGAAGGGTTAGATAGATCTTAGAGCAGGGTAAAATGTCAGCACAACATTGTGGGCCAAAGGGCCTGTACTGTGCTGTAGGGTTCTATGTTCTATATTCTATGTATTGAGGAACTGAGAGACCTCAGAGTACAAGTGCATAGATCATCGAATGTGGCAACACATATAGAAATCATGGTTCCGAAGGCATACAGGATACTGGCCTTCATTCGTCAGGGCATTGAATACAGAAGTAGGGAGTTATGGTCCAACTTTATAAACCCTTGGTCAGACCTCAGCTGGAGTACTGTGCGCTGTTCTACTCACCAAGGTACAGGAAGCATGTGATGGAGAGGTGCAAAGGGGATTCACTAGAGGGGATGTTGCTTGGAATGGAGCAGTTCAGTGATGAGGAGAGACTGGTGAAGCTGGGTCTGTTCTCCCTGGAGTGGAGGAGGATAAGAGGAGACATAATTGAGGTGTATAAAATCATGAAGGTTATAGATAGGATAGACTGCAGGAAAATCTTCCCCATATCAAAGGCATATAAAACTAGACAATACAGATTTAGGGTAAGGGGGAAGAGGTTCAGAGAGGATCTGGAATTCACTGCCTGAGAGAGTAGTTAAAGCTGGGTCACTGGCAGCATTTGAGGAGTGTCTGGAAGAACACTTAAATTGTTTACCTATGGAGGGCTGTGAAGCAAGTGCTGAGTCTCATGGTGCAGATGCTGGGAGATGGGAATTTGTGGGCCAAGAGCGCCCACTGATAGCTGTTAATGAGATGGGCTGAATGGCCTGTTTCTCTGCTGTACAATTCTATGATTCTAACCCCCACTCCCCAGTTTGCTGCTGTTGGTGTCAATTATGTGCCACTTACTCCTGCAAAAGAGAAGGAAGTAGGTCACTATGTGTCTTCCAAAATGTTTGAGTGGCGTGCTTGCCATGGTGGAATATTTGGCAGTGAGATGTGGATGTGAAACCTGGAGAAGTGGACCCTGCCTGTGGGTGTGATGGAACACAGGAACACAGGACTGATGGAGTTTACTGGCAGGTGGGTGATGGGAACGTATTGTGTGAAGTGGTGTGCAAGTCTCATGGTGCAAATGCCAGGAGATGGGAATTGATGTATTCTCTGCCATTTTATTTATTCAAGTTTTGGGATGTGGCATCACTGCTGCGGTCCGTCTGGTGAAGCTCTTCCCACTGTGGTATTGGGCAAAGAGACAAGCAATCATGTGTGAACCTCAGTATCAATTAGGGGAGCATCTGCTATAGCACAGGCTTGGTCATGGATCACATTGAGCATCAGAGCTGAGATTTTGAAGCAGATTAACATAATTTTCTCAAAGCCTGCCCTAAACTCTCCAGATCACTAGCAATGTCCCTTTGATTTAAGGTATGCATTCAACCATATGTAAGGAATTTAAGTAAATCACAGGTAGCAAACATTACTATATGAATTAGAATTTGAACCCATTGGAATATTTCAGCTGCCTTGCTCTGTCCTTTGCGCAATTCATTTTTCAGATGCTAAGATTTTGTGGCCCCAGTTCCATTAATTCATTCAGACTGAACAAGCTCAAAACCACTTTGATTTTGCAGTTCAGTCCTCCTCCTTACAAGCCATAATCATTTCACCGAAACAAAGCAGGCTATGATAATCCTGCTGCACCACTCTCTTTCATGAACTGGAGCTCCTGAGCTAATTGAAGATGCTTCATCTTTTAAATTAGTTCAACAGAAGAACCTACTATCTGCAGCACTGTTCTACTTCAACATTATATTCCAGTCCCCACAGCTGCTTAAATACTTGAGCCAAGGGAGACTTTAACACATCTTACTGTTTAACAGAATTTAATGGTGCAAAATTACATCAGATATAATGGTCTTTCAACAGTGTTCATAAAATCTAATTAATCCTCCATAAGAATTTGTGTTTTTTTAAACAAATTTATCTCCAGCAATAATGCTGTCAGAAGGAACACAGCAATTGCTTATTGAAATAGAGGCTTCTCCCATGGTAAAAACTTCAAGCTAGAACTTTACAATTCAAAGGAAACCTCAAAGTCTGTCTAGCATGATTTTTTGCTTCAGTCACTAATTGAACTAACAGTAAAAAGCAACTTTGATCCAAGTTAGCTCAAATGACTTTCAGTCTATTTGAGTTCCAGTCAAACAGGCCCTCACTTTTAAAAGTATTTTCCTTCTCAGCAGCTGCTTCAAAACTCCTACTGACCTTAATTTTGTTTACACATAGTAAAACATTCATCTAAAAGGTAGTACCAACCAAGCCTTGCCATCTATTTCAATTTCATGGGGGAGTCTGCATGCAAGGTCTCATCTCAGCTATCCTAGCAAAGTGCATAATAAGACCATTACAAACATAGATCCACAAGACGCTATCCTGACACAGGTCACGTGTGAATGAGGTTATTGCACTTCATATGGGCAGCATGATTGAAATGATTCATATTACAATTGCTTTTTTTAACTTAGCCATAACCAATCTGTCTAGACGTTATTCAGAATCTGTTTGTCAATGTTCATTAAAAGATGCTCAATGTGGGAACTGCATAATATTTCAGAACTTCACTTTTTGGCAAATTTTTGAGTAGGTAAAAAATCAAATCTTTTGTTTGATAAACAAAATGTGGTGAAATTAGGATTAAAACATATTATAAATAATATTGATAATGATTGACTTTACAAAAATTTGGAAATTAACTGCTTAACTGAAGAACAATAAATATCAACAATGTTTTACTTATTTTTGGACATGTTCTATTCATCTACAAAATACTAAGATTTTATTATATGCATTTATATAGTTATATGGACAATCAGTAGTATATATGCCTTTCAGAATTGATTTCCAAAGTAAAATAACTTAATATATGTTATTCTTGAATTATTTTGGAGTTCTGCCATGTTTATTTCCAGCAGATTGCTTTTTTGTGTGTGGAAAACAATGCAGAGAAGGGTTTAAACAATATTACTGCAAGTAAAATTATTCAACAAAATTGCTCTAAAGTCCTGTGAAGCCATTCTGGGATTCCTGCACATGGTAGCCCAAGTTCCAATTGATTAGAATGTTGCTGTTCTAACGGAGTTGCCTGTTTACTGGCATTAATTTGCACAATTTTGTTTTTGGCTATTAATCTGTCCAATAAGCAATCAGCTATCATAAGACCTGTATAGAACTTTGGCAAATTGCCTTCTTAGAGGCATTCTCTCTGCATTATTTTGTTATCCCTAAAGGTCAAGTAACATCAGGAGTAACTGATGCACCATTAAATATCTTCACTTTCAATTTTCTTAGTTAATAGCACAAGAACAATTTCAGTGTGCATGAGAATAGCACAGATTTCAGCAACAACAATTCTGGGCAAGGTCTCTGGTCAATGATGTTCTTCTGAAATGTTCCAGATTACAGTATCTGTGTGTGTGTAATTATGCACTTACAGTCAAGTAGTAGATGAAATGTGGTTCATGGGCTCAGGGCTTAGTAGCGAAAAAGCATGGAGCTAAAAAATACCGTCAACAAGTTCCATATCATGAGTCTGCTTGTTTCTCACCTCCACATCTGTGTATTGTGGTGAGGAAATTTGGAATGCAGTGTTTCCCACCTGACCTCCTACTGCACTGTCGGAGTCAGCATTAAGTTGATCTGAAGGGTTAGTTACACTTTGTATCTGGTCTTTCAGCTTTATCCCAGCCACTTGAATGGGATTGGTCGATCTGCATGGGAAAATTGGCTAAAATTAAGGGTCTTGTTTATTTGTTATTATTTTAATTAATATTAATAATTGCTGATCATATCAGTTAAATGACTCTTAAATACATTTATTACTTTTAATTTTAAATATTTTTTAACTCTTTAAATTATTCATATATACTTTAACAGATGGAGACACAGGAGACTGCAGATGCTGGAATCTGGAGCAATACACATAAGTACTGGAGGAACTCAGCAGGTCAGGCAGCATCTATGGAGGGAATTGGACAGTCGACATTTTGGGTTGAGACCCTCCATCTGGGCTGATGTTCATTCTCTCTGATCAGGGACAGGTATGAATAGTTGAGCTGTCAGAAGGGCATCAGCCAGGTCTGGGGGTGGGGCCTCAGGATCCAATGCCTGAGGTTTAGTCACCATTCACAAAACGCTCTGCTTTGCAGGCTGACCACAGCACTGAGCCCTGGAGCTCAAGTGGCCAATGGGGCGGTAAAGAACAGTACAGCTGCTGGGGAGAATGCAAGGTGCAGGCTGGTCCGAACTGCTAATCAGTGTTCCCATACTTCACTGCTGTCTAGTGAACTCTCAATGTAAAATGCTTATTTTCTCACATTCGCCTTGAAAACTTTCGCCCACCGTTTTAAATTTGCTACTCGTGATCCTTAAACCATTTGCTTTTGGAACAACTTGCCTCTATTTTGTTTATGCTGTTTACACCAGTCATAACCTTGTAAGCCTTTATCAATTCTCTTCTCAGTTTTCTTTGCTCCAGGAACAAACCCAGCTTCTGCAAACTAACCTTGTAACCAAAATTCCTGATCCCTGGAACTATTCCAGTCAGACATTTCTGCACCCTTTCTATTGGTGTTGGTATTGGTTTATTATTGTCACTTGTACCGAGGTACAGTGAAAAGCTTGTCTTACAAACCGAACGTACAGTAACCTTCATCTAAAGTTTGGTGACCAATAATGGATGCAATATACACATTATGACCTTAATCAAGTTCAAAGCAACTTCCCTGCTTTTATAGTCTTTGCCTCGATTTGTAAATCCCAGGGTGCCATATGCTTTAGTAACTACTCTCAACATATCCTGTCCCATTGAAGGCATTCCGAATATTGTCCAGATCTGGAGCCACATCTCTCTGATCCTGTAACCAATCAGAATTAGTCTATGGTTTCTTTTATTCTTTCTGCCACAGTGCATCACTTCACACACAATATTGATGAGAATGCACTTCACACCAGATCAGATCATTGCCACTTTGCGAACTTTTGTCTATTCTCCCCGGTAGAACTTTGAGATGAAAAATGCTGCTTAAAACACTGTTTGATTGATCTATGACTACATTACAATGACAGACATCTTATAAACTAGATTGCACCTTCATAGCGAAATAAATTTGACATATATTTGCGCATATTTAAAAAATTAAGCAACTTTGCTATGGACTTGCAGGATTACCCATAATTTTTGAAGTGACATCAATGGTTTTTATTTTGCACAAACTGGTTGTTTTTAGAATGGGGATCAACAGTACAAGGAAACACACTTCAACTGTCAAAATCAAATTAACACATAATTATTTCAACAATCAATGACAGATCAGCAAAAAGTGAAAACCAATTTGAATATCCCTTTTCATAAAACTCTAATGAATAATGACATAGTTGGTATGAGCTCCATGGCAGCTCGTTCCATTTACACACCACCCTTGGCATGAAGAAGTTGCCCCTCAGGTCCATTTTAAATCTTACCCCTTCCACCTTAAACCTATACTTTTTAATTTTTGATTCCCTTTCCTTAAAAAAGACTGTGTGCATCTACCCCATCTATGGTCCTCATGATTTTATACATCTCTGTGAGGACACCCTTCAGTCTCCTACATTCCAAGGAATAAAGTACAAGCCTGCCCAACCTCTCCCTATAACTCAGGGTCTTGAGTCCTCGTAAGTCTTCTTTGCACTTCCACAGAATGTAGGGTTACATCGCCTGCAGTTACTTTGCCACATCTAATGCATCTTCAGACTTGGAGGTGGGTCAAGTAACATTTTAAAACATGCACTATATCTCAGTCTTCTCTCAGACATAACCTTATATCATGGTTGTAGTTCAGGAGCAAACATTGGTATTGAAATTCTGTCATATAACACTTTTTTTGTGAGAAATATCTAAAAATGACATTTTCAGATGGAACCTGAATATAACAATTTCAATGTTGAACTGTACCTCTCCAGAAATTCAACCAGGCACTTACACTTGAAAATCACCCTTAGAATTAAGGACATGATTTCTAAATTAGTAATGCACGGGATGATGTCATTTTCATGCAATGCTTGTTTGGACTGTTACCTGGGAAACTAAATCATGTTGTTCAAGGATCATTATTAGTGACTCCGGGAACCATTGTACTTTTGAAGAGGAGGGCACTGCAGCGAGAAAGTTCAGCAAAAAGCAGTTCATTATTATCAACAGGAGTACTGCGAAATGGATGACATAAAGTTTGAAGCATGACTGCAGATTTTGCTGGACAGTGAGCAATGATGGCTTTTAATTATTATCTTTATTGGGCTTTTCTGCTGATATTATTACCATTAACAGTGAAATCCCCAAAGCATTTGGAGAGATAACAGAAGTCCATTCAAGAGTAATCTTCAGAAGCAGTCCCCACTGGCAATCCACTAATGCCCATGTTAAGCAGCTCCTTCCTGCTTAATTGGGGGTAACTGCCGAAACCTTCTCGAGGCTAATTTAGTGGAAAAGAAATACAGTAAAAATCCAATTATCCACTATCCTTGGGAATTTGCTGGTGCTGAACCAGCAGATTTTCCAAACTATTTGAATGTTATTCCTATTACCCAGCATACTTTTACTTCATTTTTTTCATGTGACACTGTAGTACATTTTCTAGTGAACCCAGGGAGTTAAAGGGAGTAGGAAACTGAATCCTGGAGAGTTCCGGCTTGTAAAATTTCATGTTGTCAAACACTTGGCCCATACTCTGGACCTCAGCTCTGGCCGCAAACCTGCTCACATTCCTAATTCCCATTGTTCATGACACCAGCTCTGGCTCCAGCTGCCCACTTGACCCACTGCCAGTAATACCAAGGCCGATCTCACAAGTGCACAGGTCAGCAGCTACTAAGTCCATGGACAACAAGGGACTGGTGTACTAACGAGTGAAGTAGATGCTGAATTTTCAGAATGTCTGAACAGATTATCAGATTTACACTGTAGCATTTGAACTGTTTAATTATGCAACATTATCAAAGCCCCAAACTATCACAAAATGCCTGTGTCATCTACAGAAACAGTATCTTATTCAATTGATTTTGAACACAAGCAATGACTCAGATTTTCTTGGAAGCTTGTACCTTTATAATAGAGGAACATTTAAGTGAGCAAAAGAAAAAGGAAAACAAAAAATATAAGGAAAAATAAATTATGAAGCTAGCAACTCGGAATTACAGTGCAGCACATTTTAAGTTAGTTCCATGAACAAAGCTTACTTAATCCTTTTGATTTTTCTCTTTGCATCAGGCTTCATGTTCATTTTCTAAAGGCTTCATTGTCAACATTCATTGAGGACCATTTGTGGTTGAAATTCTGCTGAGCATGTTATGCACAGTTGATCATGCTGTGTTGTTCATTGTTCTTAGACCATTCACTAAGTAATCATTTGTCTGAAAGAACAACCTTGTGCACATGAAAAGCTTTCATTTGAGTAATGTGCAATCTCAATCCTGGCAGTGATTTACCTCCTAGGGACTTTTTTTACAACTCCAAGACAACCTCCCAAAGCCTGAGTGTGAGGGGGTGGGGTTGGGGGTAGGCCTTTGCAGCAATGCACAAATTGCTGCAAACTCCATTTGTGCAAATAAATGCACAAATGTAGAAATCCTGAACATTGCCACTGCTCATTATCCCATTAGTTCTTCATCATGTTCCAATACTGAAATCCTTGCGGCATTGTAACATAGTGGTTAGCGTGGCGCTATTACAGCACCAGCAACCTGGGTTCAATTCCCACTGCTGCCTGTAAGGAGTTTGTATGTTCTCCTCGTGTCTGCGTGGGTTTCTTCCGGGTGCTTTGGTTTCCTCCCACATTCCAAGGACATACAGGTTAGGAGCTGTGGGCATGCTATGTTGGCGCCGGAAGCAAGGTGACACTTGCAAGCTGCCCCCAGCACACTCTTAGCAATACAAAAAGATGTATTTCACTATGTGTTTTGACGTACATGTGACTAATAAATAAATATCTTATATCTAATATCTAACCTGATAGAAGTATATGAAATTATGAGAGGCATAGATAGGGTAGACAGTCAGAGTCTTTTTCCCCCCAAATGGAAAAGCCATCTACTAGAAGCCATAGTTTTAAGATGAGAAGGGGAAGTTCAAAGGAGATTCTGAGTCAAGTTTTATCCACAGAGAGTGATGGGTGCCTGGAACGCTGCCAGGGGAAGTTCTGGAAGCAGATATGATACTAATGTTCAAGAGGCATTTAGACGGACATATGAACAGACAGGGAATGGAGGGATATAGACCACGTGCAGCAGCTTTGTAGTTTAAATTGGCATCATGGATCGAAGGGCTTGTTCCTGTGTTGTACTGTTCTATGTTCAAGAGTGGATGTGGTTGCACCCGTCAGCAAAAAGAAAGAGATATAGTCTGTCCTACCCAATAACCTCACAGAAATTCTGCTCTGCTCCATGTAAGGTTAAAAATCACATTGAGAACGGAACTAGATGCATCCCTTTTTCTAGGTTAAAAGTTAACACAAACTTTTCAACATTTCCACCTTCAGCTAAAAGACAACTGAGCTGAAAGGCAACAGAGGGAAAAGTAAACTCAGATCAAGGCTTCAACAAACGATTTTATGACATTTAGGTTGTCCTCAAAATCCTTCACTTGTGTAATTTTGTCATGTGACTCATGCTCTCTGGGCTGCAACAATATGTGCAGATTGCTCCAGCGGCAGTCTGTGACAAGGCCTTGGATAAATTGTCTGAGCTCCTTGCATCTCACAGCTATCAGGTTAAGAACTTATTGCGCACATGTACGCTACACTACACTGCAGACAAGACAGCAGGGTGAAGAGTTACAGTGTCAAAGTTGTTGAGGATTCAAGTAATTATATGATGGTATTAGTGAAGTGATTTTGTAAATCTCACAATTAATTGCGACAGGTTTGAGGTGCAGACTTGAACATGAGGAAATGGTAGTCCTGCAGAATGTGTTAACAAATCAAAATGCATCTGTCAAAATAAAGTACAGTACAAATTGGTAATGCAGACCCAGGCCAGTTATATTGGAAACCTCAATAGTTATGACAAACTAGGCAATCTCTTAATTGTACATTGAAATGATGGAGATGTTATTCAGGGGAAATCATTGAAATAAATGGTGAAGGCAAAAGTTGCCTAAAATGTCTGTTACAGCATAACAACTTTGGTGGAGAATAAATTTGAAGAGGAACAATGAATGAGCATATTCACTCTTAAACATGCCAGCTCGAATATATGAACTTGAATGCAAGGCAGCTGCATCTATGGAAATGGCATCCAAAAATGAGAAGGAATTTTGGCCAGTGTAGAATGTTAGTATGAATGGGGTATCTGCACCTAAGGCAGGAACAATGGTGGAAGTTCCAATGTTGAATCTTAATCACGTGTGTGAGTGGTATGAAAATTGGGTTTGGTGGGATATTATGCTATGGAAATCATTCAGTATAAGTGTGTTACTTCAGAGCAGCAAGATAATTCAATTGTTAAAAGCAGGGCACACATTCTCTATATGCAGAGCTAAACAGAGGACAGCAAACCAACACAGTGGCAGTCAAGGACTGCTCCAACAGAAGGAAACAATTACAGAGGAAAACCACAGAAGGGGGTTTATACAACACTTAGGGGATGACCAAAGCAAGAAACAAATTTTAAATAGCATTACACCATTAGTGGTGACAAATAAAAAGTGATTTCAAAATGAAGGTTTAATAATTAAGTCTTCAAAGCAAATATTGACATGGCTGCCCACTGTTCCATAGTGGAGAGGAATACAGATGACCAAAAGTTTAGTAAAATGCCAAGAGCAATAAGTTCTTTAAGGCTGAGAACATATTCTAGCAAAACTCCGAGAATAGAATGTCCTCCATAATGGGCTACGGACAAGGCTACTGATGTAAGTGTCTGATTATGTGAACAAACCAATTCTGGTGCAGAGGGATTGGCTGAAAGAGGTTAAGATGATTGGAAAGTTATATTTACTGTGAATGCACCACAATCATGCCAAAAGAAGTTTCTGAAAAACAAGTAAAATATGCTTAAGGATTTATACAAGTGCACCAAGCTCATAATATCAAACCAAATGCTAAACTAATCTGTTGTTGACCTAGATCTGTATCATATGTGATGGAAGCTCAGAGAGAAGGAAAGCACCTTGGTTGGCATGGGCAAGTTGGGCCAAAGGGCCTGTTTCCATGATGTATAATTCTGTGAATCAATGTGGCATATAGGTGAAAGTGTCAGAGTATTTGGGCAACACTCATCATAGTGCTAACCAAGGCAAATGCGATTGTCAACTCTGTGCAAGATATAAAGTGACCCTTAATAAATAATTGAATAAGTGGATAATGAACAAAATCCTCAACCAATATCTCCAGATTTCTATGCCGCACTGAAAGGGGTGAGGGTCTACACTAATTTAGACCTGTCTCATCTCTACACCCAAATTATACGAAAAAAGCTAACTTTGCTTGACGATTAACACTCACAAGGTACACCAAGCTATCATATGGGGTAAAATCGTCAGCAAAAATATTTCAGGTGACAATGGATGAGACACCATAGGGATTATGCATGAGACACCAGCATGATTGTGCAGTCAGAATGTCATCATAATTGCAGACACCACGGAAGAGGAAAACTTTCGGATATGAGGAAGTCATCAAAAAGCATCATCAATATAGTATTAAAAAAAGAAAATGTATCTTCAGGCAGAAGGAATTGATTTATTTAGATTTGCAAGGAGATGAACATGACCTGCAGCCAGTTAAGGAGAAAGTTGAGGCCATTATCAGAGCCAGAAAATGTTACTGAGCTCTGGTCATTTCTAGGGATGATCCAATATTATGGTAGATTTCGATCAGCTCTCGCCACAACTTTAATTTTGCTTCATCAACTATCAAGGAAAGATGAATCATGATGGAGGGGGAAAGATCAGCAAGAAATGTACAATCTGTCCAAGAAAGGCCTCATTAATGAATCCTCTGTGGTCAGTATAACCCTGACACATGCTAAAACTTGCTTGTGATAATTCCAACTATTGAGTTGGGGCAGTGATTAGCTACGTCATGGAAACCATGGGA
>JARFYF010000061.1:16797995-16812856 GCA_030265395.1 Rhina ancylostomus | reverse complement strand
CCAAGAAAGAGCATAGAGTTCCTGTTTCCTACCTTTCACGCTACCAGCCTCCACATCCAGCATATCATTCTTCGTCACTTCCATCAGTTTTAACAGATCCCACCACCAGCCACATCTTCCCCTCTCCCCCACCCCAATTTCTGTTTTCCACGGGAACCACTCTCCATGACTCCCTGGTCCACTCATCTCTTCCCACCTCTCCCATCCCCAAAACTATCCCCTACAACCATAGGAGGTGCAACACTTACCCCACCACCTCCTCCCTCATCCCCATCCAGGGACTTAAACAGCTCTATTAGACGAGGCAGAGATCCACATGCACAGCCTCTAATCTTATTGCATTCTGTGCTCACAATATAGCCTCCTCTACATTGGCAAACCAAGAATACACTGGACAACTATTTTTCAGAACACCCATGTTCGATCTGCAACAGACATCTTGAGTTTCTGGTTGCATGTTATTTCAACAGCCCTCTCCACTCCCACACTGACCTGTCTGCCCTCAGCCTTATCCACTGCCATAACAAAGCCAAATGCTATGAGAACAGCACATCTTATTCTGCTTGGATAGCCTACAGCCCAATTTCAGGTAACCCATTTCACCCTCCCCCCACCCTGTGTTCCTTTCCCATTCACACCAGTCCATCTGGAACCTCTCTCCCTTTGTTTATCTTTTCCATCCCTGAACTCTTCCCTCCACCCCCCATGGTTCTCCACCTAGTTCCATCTGCCCATCATCCCTCCTTGATGTGCTTCCACCCATCACCTACCAGCCTCTATCTCTACCTTCCCCACACTCACCTGGCTTCATCTGCCCATCATCCCAACCCCCTTTCGTCTAGTTCCACTTATCACCTACCAGCCTGTCCCACTCCTCACTTCCATCTACTGGCTATCTTGCCTCTGCACTCTCAGTCCTGATGCAGCGTCTTGACCCTCCCTTTGCCTCCACAAATGCAGGTTGACCTGCAGTTTATTTTTCATTCCAGATTCCAACAATCTGCATTCTCTTAATTCTCCAGGTTCCAACTACGCATCTTCTTGCCCAAGGCAAAGGAAGCCAATGCATGGAGAAACCTTTTAAAGTAAACACTATTACCTAAAACATGGTTTAATAATCACTTCTTATGAATTTCCTATTGGATTACAGAGGACGCACACCAACTCCTTGGTATTAATTTACACAGTAACATCCAGCCTGCATGCCAGACAACCCAGTGTCTCCAACATAAAGTGAGGCTCAGCTGCTGACACGTAGGCAGCGACTGGCGAGCTGCGCACCTCCCACACACCCTAACCCCGCCAGCCATTGGCTACTTCTCCCCGCCGTGGCCTCGCCCCCGTACGTTTCCCCGCCGCTGATTGGCCGATGCTGCTGTCGGTCAGGTGCTCGGGGTTCAGCGGGGATGGGTGAAGGCAGCGGCGGCGGCGGCGAGCACAATGGGCGGCGGGTCTGGTGTGCAGCCGTTGGAGTGAGCGAGAGGCCCGGAGAGAGGGCGGGTGGGGCCCGGTGATTCGGCCCACCCCCGAGGGCTCACCTCCCTGGTAAACGGTTCGGGGCCGCGGTGTGAAGGAGCGTTCCCTCCGTCGGATCGAGCGGTGGCCCGCTCGCCGGAGCATCGGGCTGCCCGCCTGGATGGAGGCTTTGAGTTTGGTGAGTCGCCTGAGCAACCTATGCCTTGAGTGTTGGGGGGAGGCTACTCAGATACCGGAGGCTTCATGGCCTGTGGGCGGCATATGGTCAGTTTGTTTCGCACTGATGTCATATTTTGCACTAATGTCATATTTTGCACTAATGTCATATTTTGCACAGCCTTTTTCTTCGCCGGCTTGTATACCTTGTGTTCTGTGTGGTGTTGTCTGAATCTACATGCCTGCGATGCTGCAAGTTTTGCATTGTGCCTGTACCTCGCTGCACTTGTGCACATGACCATAAACCGGACTTGAGAGCTGATAGCGGCCACATTCAGCTGGACTTAAGCAACCTGTGTTGTGCAGGGTGTATATCAGTAGGATGGCCCTACACAAGCAGTTCCTGATCACAGTTGTGTGACTTAAGGGAAAATCTCTGGCACAAACCTATTAATTTTGCCCCCATCCTGCAGTTCACGTCTAGCCTCTGGAATGCTACTGTGCAACTTTCCACTCTTAAAAGGCTCTTTTGAAGCTGACTCCTTTAATCAAACTTTCGGCAAGCTGGGTTAAAATTTCCTTTAAGATTAATTCTTTTTGTCCACCCTGCAAATAAAAGACTGTGCGTGACCAACACAACGAGTCCAGTGGTCCCTTGTTCTTCCAGGGCCTGGCTGACGATTACTTTGCCCGATCGGCAGAAAGGATAAAGGCAACAAAACACATTGTGTTGATAGACGATGTTTGGGAAGGTTTGTGTATGCCAGATGGAAATTTATTGCGAGGAAAGGACATGACTGGAATTGTCTTTGAGACAGGGAAGCCTGAAGGCAGGTTTATTCGAGGCATATAAAATTAGGAAGCCTGGATGTGCTGACTAGCTGCTTAAAAGAATGGTTAAAGCAGAAATGTACTGTATTTATGAGAACCTGTGTACACACTTACAGTGGCGTGACCTACAAAACTATAGATCGAGACCTGGGAAGTGCGACTAAGTTATTTTTCAGCCAACAAACACAATGTGAGGAAATAACCAACATATGTGCTATGTCTGACAATGATGTTGCTTAAAGTGATTGCTTCAGCATCATTTGAGACCTGTAATAAGTACAGTATCAAAATCAAGCTATGAAAACATGCAGCGGGGGTCAGGCATCACCTGTTGGGAGAACAGAATGTTTCTAGCCTTTATAAAGCTATACTTTTAGTCTGAGGACCTGTTGAATAGTATCATTTTTATTTGCTTTCATTAATGTTGTAATATTAGTGAGAAAGAAAGCTTGTTGTTTATGTCACAAGCTCTATCTCCAGAGATTCCTAATAGCTAATGAAATGGTCTTGAAGTATTCTAATATGCCAAATAGTTAAATAGTCAGATCGGTTCTGTTGGTTGAAAAATAAACATTTTGCCAAGACATTAGATAAACTATGCTCCTGAAAGTATAAATGAAATGTTTTATACCCTTGTGGGATGTTTCTTACCTGAAAGATGGCAGCCCTGACATTGCAATTCTCTCAGTATTGCAATAATCCTGTCTCTAAAGTTGCCCTTAAATCCATGGTCTGTCTTAAAAAAAAGACGTTACCACAAAAGCAAGAGCTGACATCTGTAGTTGTGGGTTACTGTAAAATGTTGTTGTTCCTAGGCATGCTTAAACTTAACACCTTAGAAAAGCTCATCAGCTTTCATTGTTGTTTCAGAAACAAATTTTCCAATCTTATGCGTGCATAAATTTCTTATATAGCACCAATATTTTGATGTACCAACTTGATTTTGGTCACTTTTGCATTAATGTTTTGGAAAGTACACAAAAAAACAACAAAAGAATAGGCCATTTTGACCTTCATGCCTATTCTGCTATTAGGTAAGGTCATGACTGATCCTTTGTCTCAGTCCTACTTTCCTGCACTGACGCCATATTCCTTGATTTCTTTGATACCCAAACATCTAAAAATCTATCCATTCTTGTCTGAATGTACTCAGTGACTGGGCTAACTTTGCCCTCTTGGGAAGTGAATTCCAAAGATTCACCACCCCCCTGAGTGAATACATTTCTTATCTATCCTGAACAGTTGACCCCTGATCGCTGTAAATGGTGGGGCCTGGAGTAAGTTGATGAGAAAAAGGGAGAATTTTAAAAAAAGACTTAAAGTAGGATGAGTGCAAATAACCCTACACTAATCGTGGTCGATGCTCAGCGTAGATTTGGTGGGCTGAATGACCTCTTTCTGTACTGTAATTTGAACAAATTTTGAAACAGTTAAAGAAACTTTACATTAGAACAGCATTTGGGCAATTTCCAGCCTTGCTCCAACCACTTTCAAGAAATTCAAGTAATTATACATAAACTTTAAGCTCTTGCTATAATTACCAGTTGCAGTATGTAGGTACAAGTCTTGTTCACTAGCGGCTGAGTGCAATTTATCTCAGTAGATTCCTTCAGTTAATTCATGGAAAATTGTGTTGAATGTCAATAACAATTAGAATGTGTACCGTGTATGAATGAGTGCAGTTTCAGTGAAAAGAATCTTTAGCTCAGTTTTACAACTAATTGAGGATACAGTGGAACAATTCTCAAGTTTGGTAATGATCGTGAGCTTGTCAAAGCTCCTTAAGCCTTCAGGATATTTTTTCTCCCAAACTGAAGTGTGTACATAAGAATCTGTTGTCCACTTAATCCTAATATAAATCCCTGTAAATCTCCCTTAATGAGGTTGCATTGACTGACCACTTTCTTCCCCACTTGGCAAAATCATCTTAAAAAGTTAACAGGGAACAATTGTGTCCAGCATTTGTGAACTACACCCTTCCTGATAATCTCATAGGTCTATGGAGTTTTATAGCATGGAAACAGCCCCTTCAGCCTGACTTGTTCAGACCGACCAAGATACCTTTCTAAACTAATCCCATTTACCTGCATTTGGACCATATCCCTTCAAACCTTTTCTATCCACATACCTGTCCAAATGTATTTTTTTTAAATGTTGTAATTGTACCTGCCTCTATCACCACCTCTGACAGCTCGTTCCATATACCCACCACTATCTGTGTGGAAAAACCTGCCCCTAAGTCTCCTTTAAATTTTATCCCACTCAACCTTAAACCGATGTCCTCTAGTTTTAGACTCCCCTGTCCTGGGAAAAAGACTATTGTCTACCCTATCTATCCCTGTCATAATTTTATAAACCTCTTATAAAGTCACCCCTCAGCCTCCTTTGCTCCAGGGAAAACAGTTCCAGCCTATTCAATCTCTCCTTGAACTCAAGCCCTGTTGTCTAGGCAATATCCTTCTGAATCTTTTCTGCACCTTCTCTAACTTAATCACATACTTTCTATAGTTTGGTAACCATAACTGCACACAATACTCGAAATGAGGTCTAACCAACACTTTGTACACCTGTAATGTTAAATCCCAACTCCTGTCCTCAGTTCTATTGCCAATGAAGACAACAGTATCACCTTCACCACACTACGTACCTATGTTGCCACTGCCATTCACTGTATATGTCCTGGCCTGGATTAACGTCCCAAAATGCATCACTTTTAACTTCTGACTTAAATACCATCTGCCATTCCTTTTCCCACTTTCCCAGTTGATCAATATCATGTTGTAAACTTGGATGACCTTCTTCACTGTCCACCATATGATCAAGTTTAGTGTCATCTGCAAACTTACTAATGATGCCACCCACATTCTATATTGGAATTGGTTTATTACTGTCACATGTACCAAACTACAGTGGAAAACTTGTCTTGCATGCCATTTATACAGATCAACTCATTACGCAATGCATTGAGGTAGTACAAAGTAAAACAATAACGGAATGCAGACTGAAATGTCCCTGCTACAGAGATTCTTATCCAAATCATCAATGTATTTGACAAACAAGGAACCCAGCACTGATTCCTGTGGCACATCACAGGCCTCCAATCCAGAAAAACAACTCTTCTCCACCACCACCCTATGCCTCCTACCACCAAGCTAATTTTGTATCCAATTGGCCAGCTTACTCTGGATCCCATGCGTTTCTAACCTGTTGGACCAGCCTGCTCTGCATGGCCTTGGGTGACTAGGTTTCACCACTGCCTCCCATGGCACCACCATTTTATTGTTGACTTCTGATTGCTACAGTTGAATTTGTAAAAGGAACAAAAATTTTGATTTTATTAATTTAGTACAATTTAGGAATATGGTATTAGAAATATTAATGGGAACCAACAAGGGGGCAGAGTGAAACAGGAATGTGTAGGTTCGTATTTAAAGTGGAGCTATCCAACAAATAAGTATTGCTCGAATAAAAAAAGCATGGGTAAGTTCAGTTCCAGAACCATTAACTCAAAAACAGCACTATTCACTGACAACCATTACTTGGTTCCACTGTGACTTGAAACAATAACAAGGTACAGAATATCATTCTAATTGATTTGCCTAGTTCTGTTGCTTTACAAACAAAATTCCATTTGTCTGTAGAACTAAAATGTACACAGTGTGCTTGTTTCTGCATTTTTTTCCCTCATAGTTGCACTTGTCAGACAGATTAATGTCTGTCAGGTCTACTGATAAATGAATTTAAATATGGTTTAATGGTTATGGAGTGTTAAATTCAGTGGGATAGCCTTTCATTCCATGCAACTGTACTTAAAAGTTTTGTGGTTGCAGACACAAAGTAATCTAAAAATGAGAGCAATTTGATCTGGTCAGTATTTTCACAAGTTTTGTTTGATTTTTTTTTAAATTTAAAATCCATGTAGAATTTATTGTACTAACACTTCAAGGAATACTGTTTTACAACTGACTTAAGATTGGTTTATAACTGTTTATTAGGATTGTATTCAAAATCTTTCAGTGAATAAAACATGAGTACTGTCAAAGTTTTAACTGTTATAACGTTCCAGTTTGTAACCATGTAGATGCAGATTTTTAACTTGTACCTTGCATTTGGCTAATGTTTTTTGATAATACTCATTTAGAATTTTTAGGAACTAATTCATTTGGTGCAAAATTTGCATAATTACACAATATTGTGTTGCAAAGTAATCAGTTTGGAAATCTGGTTTCTCAACCTGTACTTGTAATTCAAGCTTTTGTAGTCCAGGTTTTATCCTACTAAACCTACATTCAGGTAGTCAGAACAGTGTGTGAATATCTAGACCTTTTTATTTATTTGCTTTCCCTTGTTCTCTGGTTCCTGTGTAAGGCCATCGATCTATTTTGTTTTTTTTTATACATCAGTCCATTGCATTTTGGGCCTCTGCTGCTTCAAACTTCTCCACCATTTATAAAGTATTTACATTCCCATTGAAAGTACCTTTTCTCAGTTTTACATATTCTCTTGAACTATGACTGTCTCTTTGTAATGTAATTTTTATGATAGAAACATTTAAATTACAGTGTCAATACTCTCACTTTGGAGTTGGAAGATTCTGGCTGAAAACTCTGAAAATTTGCACACACAAATTTATGCTGGCACCTCTGTGTAGAACTGCTGGAGATGCATCTCAGTTAAGATGATAAACTGAGATCCTATCTGCTGTCTCAGGTGAACATAAAACCTAACAAAACAATTTCAAAAGAACAGGCAAGTTACCCCAGTATTCTGGTCAATAATTGTCCATGACTTAACATTACCACCACTCAGTTGACCTGAAATATTAACACTGTTTTAAACATTTCCTGTTTTTAGCATCTATTATCACTAAAATACAGATTATTTGGGCATTATCATATTAATGTTTGTGAAACCTTGCTATGTGTAAGTTAGCTCTGATTTTTCCTACAAACAGTAGCTATACTTGAAAGTAAATTAATGGGTTTGGAGTTCTGTAATAATCTGAAAGTGATTCAAAAGTTGCCATATAAATGGAAGAACAGTTCCTACAGTGCTACCTTTTTTCGTATCTTTGGAGTTGTTCACTATTTATTCCAGCATGTAATTTATTCTGTGTATTGTCAATATCTGCAATTCCAACACTAATCCTTCTGTACTACTGGGCTATTTTTGAGAAGGAAAGACTGAGAATCCAACATCAGCACTATTTCCATTGTGCGCACATTAAGTGCACTATTATATTAAGTCGTCATAAATGCTAGAATTTGCTAACCTAGTTTCTGTTCATCTTGGTACTAAACAAGAAGCAGCCAATGATATTTCCTCAATTAAAATACAGGAAATCAGAAAGTTATTCTGTGGTTCTGTTCTTGATAGCGTGAGCCTCTTGAAATTGAGTCCAGGAGCCTTGAAAGCAGTGTGGGCCTGTACCAGATAGAACATTACAATACAGGCCTTTTGGCCCATGATGTTGTGCTGACAATTTATCCTGCTCTAATATCTAACCCTTCCCTCCCACATAGCCCAAAATTTTTCTATCATTCATATGGCTATCTAAGACGCTCTTAAATGTCCCTAATGTATCTGCCCCTGCAACCTCTGCTGGCAGTGTGTTCCAGACACCCACCACTCTGTGTATGTAAAAATAAAAACAACAACAACAACTTAGACGGTTGTATCTTATATAAGACCCTTATATCGTCCTCCAATCACCTTGAAATTATGCCCCCTTGTGTTAGCCGTTTTCGCCCTGGGGAGAAAAGTCTCCACTCGATCTATGCCTTTTATCATCTTGTGCACCTCTATCAAGTCACCTCTCATCTTCCCTCTTACAAAGAGAAAAGCCCTAGCTCACTCAACCTCTCCTCTTAAGACGTGCTCTCCAATCCTGGTAAATCTCCTCTGCACCCTCTCTAAAACTTCCACATCCTTCCTATAAGTGTGACCAGAGCTGAACACAATACTCCAAATGTGGTCTAACCAGAGTTCTATAGAGCTGCAACATAATCTCATGGCTCTTGAACTCAATACCCCAATGAATGGAGGCTAACACACCATACACCTTAACAACCAAGATAGTTCATTACATTTTTTTTACATATTATGGTCACTGTTGGATGTTCACACACCATTAAGCCTGGGCTAAATAGGTCTCACTGCTAAATCCAACATTGCTCTTCACTTGCTTGTTCCAGGATATATTGTTGGGAACATCCTTGAATTCATAACTTTCAGATTTATGCTAGTTTGTTATCCCAGGAGGTAGAAAGATAATGTCACTCTCCCTTTGTACACATTCTTATCTAATCTCTGCATTTATGCATTTCTACCACTTCACAGCTGTTACCAGAGAAGCCTTCTGGTCTTAATTCTATCTGCAGTCTCCCTGTATGATTACCTTTTGTTAGGGTTCCTTTTAGTATTCTTAATCACTAATTTATTTTCCATTATTTGAGGCTAATCCTTTACCCCTGGACTTTACCCTACCTTTTTCTGCAGACCTTGTACCCTAGTATATTTAGTTCCAGGCTTGATTACACTGTAGCCATGACTGTCTTGGCTACCAAAGTTGAAGTTAACCCCACAGCTTATTTCTTCTACTCTATTCATAAAACCAAAGAAGAACATAGAAAAAATGTTATTTGCCTTTGCTTGATTATGTTAATGAATGAGCTTGAGCCATGTTTAGGTTTCCTTCCTTGAAAGAGAATAGAAGGTATGTTGTGCTTTAAGGACAATCCAGTGGCTGTTATGCTAACCTACAAGCTTCATCAAATGTTTGACTTTCAGTTCTGTGCTCTTCATTATTTCTCAATGAGCTGAACATTTGACTTGTACTGTTGTCCAGCAACAAACTTCACTGCAAAAACACTCCCACAAAATGCAGTCTTGTTCGCTTTGCAAGGTTTTTTCTCCTCTTCTGTTTCCTCAAAACTCATTGGGTGATTTGATCCTGGGAGATGGTCTGGCAGTTATCTGTTCATTGAGAATTATCTGAAAATGTGCTAGGGTTATTGATGCTTGTTTAAAGTTTAGTTATCTCTTGCTTTTCCTCTCCCTTTTGAAGAGAAGTACATGTCATCTGATCAGTCCTTTCTTCATAATGCTGTCAGGAAAAAAAGGTATGTGCTGCTTGGCAGGTTCTGGATATAGTTTGACTCCTTTTTTGGTACAGTAGAATGGAACCCATATTGTACCACGTACTGCTGTGCATATTATAGGAACGTATGTTAACAGAAACAGCTATAGGCCATTTGGCCCCTCAAGCCTTCTTTGTCATTCAATATCATAGCTGATCTGCCCCAGGCCGATCCTCTTCTGTGTAATTTTCCCCAAAGCGCTGAATTACCCAATCGTTCAAACATTTAGCAACTGCCTCTTTGAATATCACCAATGATCTACCCACCAGAACCCTATGGAGTAGAGGATGTCAGAGATTCATCACCCCTGCTGGAAAATATTAAATGATCATCCCTTGTAGCTCTATTCTCTCTTTCAAGTTTTGCTCACTTGTGAAAACCTTGTCTTGCTCCCAAAGGAAATTATGTCAATAAGATTACCACTCAGTTTTAGAAACTCCAAAAAATGTAGATCAATTTCTTTTGGACTGCCTTCATTGCTAGCCTATCCTTTCTTAAATAAGGGGACCAAAACTGTGTACATTACTCCCAAGTGTGACCTCTTCCCTGTTTCTCAACTGCAGTTCTCTTGCGATAAAGGCCAAGATGCCATTTGTTTTCCTAACCACTTGCTTCACCTGCCTGTTAACTTTTTGTAATTCATGCACAAGTGCACCTAGATTCCCCAGAACTTCATTCAGCCAGTCTTCCTCCATTTAGATAAATGCAAGGTGGTGCCAGAGCATGGCGACTCATTGCAAGCTGCCGTCTGCGGATCTACTCATTACTTTTACTATAATCATTCTAAACTTCTAAATTTACACTTTTCTCTGTTTATTGTTTTTACCCTGCACTACCTCAATGCACTCTACTGTGTTGTGGATTGATCTGTATGTATGGTATGCAAGACAAGTTTTTCACTACCTCAGTACGTGACAATAATATACCAACCCCAATAGATCTGTTTTTAGATTTCTTCCACTGAGGTGGATGATCTCACACTTTCCCCATATTAAATTCCATTTGCCAAGTTTTCTCCCGCTCATTCAACCTATCTATATCCTGTTGCAAAGTCCAAATATCCCCATTACAACGTGTCCTCTCATTTTTGTGTCATCAGCAAGTTTATAGTTCCAGCCATTTTTTGCTTTGATTTTGCATGTTATAATCTAGGTTAACTGAATTGGTGTCAGTTTCTAAAGGCTATTATGAATCAGGAAATGGGAGGCATGTCAATTTTAAATGCCAGAATCTCACTACCACATTTGCATTATGTTTGTTACGGATCAAATTGTGATCTCTCTGTACACTTCCAAACCTTGGAATTCATGCATATATTTAGATCGCAGCTGCAAGCTTGACGTTGCTATCTATGTGTGGAATATCAATTCTGTCGTCCAGGGTCCGAGAGCTTGCTTTTTTTCATGAGTTCAGTTTTAAATGAGATATCTTCATAGTTTGGACCGTTTGGAATTATCTGCTGGATAGATCAGAGAAACTCTTCAACACCTTTAATTTAGCAATGCACTGAAAATACATTCCTTGTATTCAGGCCTGTCTTATCAGTAGCTAAAACAGAACTTCAGGCTGCTGCTAAGACGTACAAAATGAATTTAACAGTATAAGTACTTGGAGCTGAATGCAAAGTCTGCACAAAAGCAACCAATACAAAGATGATCTCTGAATGCAGAAGAATTATTGTCATCTCTGGTCAAGTTGAGTTGTGTTATCTATTGATGCACAATCCAAACTTGTAACAAGCTTGGATTGTGAATCAAGCTGAAATTGGCATATCTGTTATCTGCTATTTCATGGGGGGGATCAAAGCAATTGAAATTGTACCATGGAAGTGTGGAAAGTACCATTTTAAGTCTTATAGCCAGTTTAATATCTTTTCAAATAGATTAGGTTAATTAGGCTAACAAGAGATAGAACATAAAATGGTACAGCATAGGAACAGGACCTTCAGCACACCACATTATGCCAAACAAATTAAACTAGTAATTAAACACCTAACTAATCCCTTCTGCCTACGTAATATCCATCGTTCTCTGTACATTCATGTGCATTACTAAGAGCCTCTTAAACACCTATTTTATCTGCCTCTGCCACCACCCCGGCATTGCACTTCAGGCACTCACCGCTATCTCTGTTTTATATATTAAAAAAAATAATTTGTCCTGCACATTTCCTTTTGAACTTGCCCCCCTCACCTTTAATCCATGCCCTCTAGTATTAGACTTTTTAACCCTGTGGGGGGGGGGGGGGAGAGATAAAAGATATTGGCTGTCTACTGTTGTCTATGTACTCAATCTTATAAACCGAAGAAAAACAATCTACGTTTGTCAAACCACTGCTTGTAGTTTATGCCCTCTAATCCTGGCAGCATCCTGGTAAACCTGTTCTGTAACCTCTCCAAAGTCTCCACATTCTTCCTGTATTGAGGCAACCAAAATTGAATGCAATACTCCAGATATGGCCTAACCAGAGTTTTATAAAGCTGCAACATAACTTTGTGACTGTTGAACTCAATGTCTCGATTAATAAAGACAAGAATGCCATATGCCTTGTTTCCACTAACTTGTGCAGACCTACTTGTGCAGCTACTTTTAGGGAACTATGGACTTAGACACCAAGGTCCCTCTGTACATCAATACTGTTAAGGGTCCTGCCATTAACTGTGTACTGACCTATTACATTTGATGTCCCAAAGTGCAACACCTCATACTATTATTCCTCCCATATCTGCAGTTGATTTATATCACGCTGTATCCTTTGGCAATCTTCTACACTCTCCACAACTCTCTCGAACTTACTTACCCACCTATCCACATTTGCATCCAAATCTTTTTGAATTTAAGCACTTGACTCTTTTTTTAATTGCCAGGGACCAACATTCTCAAATTCCCTTTTTTTTAAAAAAAAACCTTTCTAACTCTTGCCTCTTTTAAGATGCTCCTCTTCAACCAAGTGTTTTGTCATCAGCCTTTCCTACTTCATTTTGTGGATTAGGGTCAATTATTTTTAAATCTTAAAGTATTTTAGGACCTGGCTATGTTAAAGGCACAATTTAAGTGGAACTTGCTGCTACAAACAGTTGATGTTTCTTGCTAGTCACCAATGGCAATTACGACTCCTCTTCAGCATGTTTCATTGGGTACTGTTGAGGGCTATGTATATATCTTGTGGTTGGCAAAGTCTCATTATTTAGACTCAAATTTCAAATTCTTGGAAACAAATGGAATCTGGTTCCAATATAAATATTAATATATAAAAGCATTGATAAACAATGTGAACAACATTTTATAATGGAAATACTTAGTACTTTGACTGCCCCAAATGTGTACACCACAAAAATCCACCATTAGGTGAAGATTTCAGTATTATCCCATGCACGTCTCTCAGTGTAGACATTTCACCTATCACCGAAACAAAACAGAAAATGCTGGGAACACTCAGCAGGTTACACGGTGTCTGTGGAAAGAGAAACAAAGCTAGTGTTTTGGGTTAATAACATAGACCTTGAACCTTAACTCTATTTCTCTTTCCACAGATGTTGCCTAACCTGCTAAACATTTCAAGCATTTTCTGTTTTCATTTCAAATTTTTAACATGGTCATTCTTTTATTTTTGTTCCTGTCACTGCATTTGCTGCCTATATTGACTATTTGCTTGTCAAGAAGCAATGTTAGTTAATGTTTTATGCATTGTGTTTTTCCATCAAATCCTAATTGTTGCCATACTTTACAGTGCTGTGTTCTTCAAAAACATTCAGAATCTATGAATAAACAGTCACACTGGAGATGCCAGAGCAAAGTTCCACGTCATTTTCATTTTCTACCCTCTGCTTTCCACATTTCTAACTTCTAAAGTATTATCTTCTGTGCAATATTACTGACAAATTTGTCCACATAACCATTATTGTTCAAGGTAATTGAATTATCTGCTCTCTGAATTGCTTTTTTAAAGTTAACGTGTAACTTTTTTAACTTCACTTGCAATAATAAAAATCTTACAATTTGATCTTCCAAGTGTGATTAAACACTGTGTAGATGTTGCTCTGTTTGTGGAAATGACCCCATAGTAGGTGATGCAGAAATAGAGTATATAAAGTAATGAGCAATATTTAAGGATGGACAGAGAAAACCAAGAACTAGACAGTTAGCCTGAGGTAAATAGCAGGGACAATGCTGGAATTGGTTATTAAGCAAGTTGTTTCCTCCAGCTGGACTGTCCACAACCAGAGAGTTGAGACATTTCAAGACCGATGAGGAGAATTTTGTTCACTCGAGTTAGTGAATCTTTGGAATTCTCTGCACGAGGGTTGTGGAAGTGCAGTACATTCAAAACAGTTGGTAGATTTTTAGACATTAAGAGATATGGGGATAGTGCTGGAAGGTGACACTGAGGTAAAGGATCCGCTGTGATTGTATTGAATGATGAGAGAGGCACAAGGGTTGAATGGCCTACTCTTCTATTCACATTATGTTCAGCTACTTTATTAATCTAGTAATATGCATGCAAATATTGATATCCATCTAGATTGAGACTTCTTTCTTCATAGTTGACTTCTGGTTTGTCACTGATCTCAGTTTTAAGTGTTCTCAGTTCTGTTAATGGACAGTTTCTTCCCTAGTTTAACTATACCCAGGGTGCTTTCACAAATTATTTTTCAGCAGCATGTTACCTTTGAGAGTTAATTGGGTGCTATGTGCAAATGTCCATTTTACTGCATTCCTGTTTGCATCTCTCCGGTGTCCTCTATTTCAGCAGTCTTCTGCATCAATACTTTCTAGTCGTGCCATATAAGTCTTCAAGTCAGAACATCAACATTTGTTTTACTGTCAGCATACCCTTGCTATAATATAATTTGAGGTGAGACAATTGCAACCTACATCCTTGTTTTGCAATGACAGTCATTTTAATCAGCATGGGCTTTAAATATCCCCCACACAGTTCAATTTTTACCAAAGCTTGCTTCAATTCACAGGACAATGATTCATAATAGACATTCAGTAGCGTAGAGATGGTAGATTGAGGCAAAATTTGACATTACTTCAATGGAATGAATTTGTTTTGAAATGACTAAACTCTGTTTTGCTTGCAGTATAATGAGTTAAATATGGAAAAGCATGTCAACCTTAGATTTATCCCTTGACTCTTGAGCCATGTTGCTTTTGTTAAAGCTGGAGAGCATTTCTTTCTCAAGTAATATTGCTATATTCTTTCATTACACCCGAATAAATTTTCTTGTGCCCGTAGATGATTTTGGTTTTTTTT
>JARFYF010000061.1:16652984-16667510 GCA_030265395.1 Rhina ancylostomus | reverse complement strand
GATCCCTCTAATTTCTTACGCAGCAATTTCAAAAAAATCTGCACACCATTTTACTCAACAGACCCCTCAATCAAATGTGTAAAATGTTGATTTTTCTTGACGTAGTATAGCACTTTGAAGTTTAATGATGGTTAAAATGTTAAGAAGCTCCAAGTACTTTGGACTCAAGCCAGGATCAGCAGCACTTGGGTTGTGCTAAATAATGAATATAGATACAGTACTTGTAAATTTCTGTGAAAAGACAGCAGTGATTAATTAATCGTAGGTTGATATTTTTGTGATCTACTTTGTATTTCCAGAGTGAAATATCAATCTGTTTCAGTATAATACACCTGTGAGGAGCATTTGGCAAAAGTAAAGAATACTGACAGAATGTATTAGAATTGCTTCAGTCTTAGTGATGCAAGCTAGACTCTTCACCATGCCTGGCCATGCTATGGGCTTGGGACAAAAGTATATTCTGCAACTTTGAAACAGGAATCGTTGCCAGTATATATGTTTGTACATGACAGCATTGCATGCCAACATACTCTTCTACAGTGCCTCCAATTACAAAATTTAACAAAATGTAAACATTGTTTTAGTTTGCTATGTACACCTCAGATTATTATTGGTGGACAACTGCCCTACTCAATGCACAAAGGCCCAACACTTTCTATGTCTTAGTAATTGTGAAGACCAATCAACTTTTTAATCTTTGATAATAAAACTCAAATAGAATTCATATAGATCATGAAGCTGCTTTGAAATTTCTTCAGAGTTCCTTCTGTATGACAGAAAAGACAATGGCTATTGGAAGACAGTGCACTGAACTATGTTCCAGTATTCAAGCGTGAATGCATGAAGTTCTATTTAGTTCAAGAGCTTTGTGAGCTGGCAGTATAACATGGCTACCCACATGCAGAAGTCACAAAAAGACTCCAGAGACAAGATCACATGGTGCAATATAACCAGGGCAGAAAAGTTGCAGGATTGCCAAAGGAAATGGCAGAAGTCATTTAAAAGTTGCAAGTTTACGGATTGAGCCATTATGAAGTGCTCATGCAGCAGGGAAGTACAGATGTGTAATCGAAACCCTCATTTACTCAGAAGAAAAGATTCACAAATTCTGAAACTGAAAATTCAATTAGGTATTGGTTACACAGACACTGTAATAAAGTTTTGATGCTGGAAAGTTAAAACTAAGGATATTAATAAAAATATTTTAAAGTGACTTTAAATTTAAATATTTAAAAATTACACAGAAAATAACTGGTAACTTAAAAGTTTTGAGTCTTGCATTAGCCACCGTTTTGTGCATTCACATTTATAGAATAAGAGACCACAGAGGTCTGTCATATCCTGAAATCACCTTGTATGTGCCACAGTACTTGATATTTGAAAGTTCAGTAACTTTATCCGTTATTTGAATAAATGACAAATTGAACTTTGGAAGACATTACCCAAACTTTAAAAAATCTTGCTGGCACTTACATTTAAGCAGTTCGGTTGGTGATAATAGATCTATACTTTTTAAAAGGCTTTCAGCATGAAGCAATACTAGACTTGTACAACCATATTAGCAGGTGACAGCTCCTGCTGCTTACTCTTTGTGTAAACTTGTTGCTTGCCCTTTCTTACAAAAGAATGAACATAGACATCTTGTTCACTTCCTTAGAGAGCTGCCCCCATTCATTAAAACAAAAAGTACTGGAAACACTCAGGAGCTCAGGCAATAATTATGGAGATTGGGAGCTAGGGTTAACATTAAACATACTACAGGCAAGAAGATTTTTGTTTAAAAAACAGGGAATAAAAATGGTTGGATGAAAAGTTACAGATTGATTTTTTTAGGATGTTCAGAACAAGGGGAAATGGCTCCAATTAGTCTTCAGTCACGGTTTTTAAGCTATCTTAGTTACCTCCTCAACAGAAGTTCATCAGCAACATCCAGCATACTGACTGTGTAAACTAAATTTTAAGTGAGCATATATTTATCCAAGACCATGCATCAGGTTTAATTCCAGTAAAGACATTCATTTTTTAAAAAATGAATTGAAAAGTTCTGATCTGCTTCATCATTGTCAAGAAGTAAAATTTAAAAACCTAACATATGAAAATATCTATTTTTGCAAACTGCAATATTATAAAGAGAAATATTTATCAAGTCTTTATGAAAGAGATTACTGGTCACAAACCAAAAGAACCACTAAACCAAATCTGCCTCAAATACCTTTGGATGACATAATGCTGATTATCAGCAATAAAATATCAAGGTAAAACACACATTTTTGCTCTTTATCCACAGTGCAGACAAATTCCACTGTTCATGACAGCCTTGCCCTACACAAGGTAATATGATGGATTGGACAGGCAAAAGGTAGGTAAGATAGACTTTTCCTAGTTTGTGATGTTCATGTGTAGACTCCATGGGGGTTAACTTTAACACTAAGAGTCTGCAGATCACCTGCCTTACTTCTTTCATCCTCAACGAAACCAAGAATTGAAAGAATTATTTATAATGGACTCTCAATATGCTTTTGTCTATTCTAAACCATCATACAGTCACAACTTATCCCATGCATCTTGCCCAGGGACAATACATTTCTCTTTTACTTAAATTTAAGTCTTAATTTTTTCTTTTTTTGCCAGACCTAAATCTTAATATTTTGTTCAATTAAAATCCAGTAAAACCTTGTCAAAGCTCCATATAAATTAAACAAATAACTAAACAGCTTTTATCAAAGACTAGCATTTGACAACTATTGTAACTGACATCCCACAGTATACAATATGTTCCAACTCATCTGCTGAAGAAATGTGGGCGTTGCGTTATTGTCACTTGCTATTTTTGGAAGAAGAGAACGGAAGGAGATAAATCCCAGAATAATATCTCATCAGTGCTCAGCTATCATGGAAAATACTGTTTGTCAAAAGACAGTTTGCATGTAGACTCCAATAAAAGTCTGTTGTAAAATTAACAACTTAATGCATTCTAGGTACATTGTAAGGAATTATTTATTCCACCATGTGTAACCGGTCAAGATCAGTACTATACTTCACATACTTTCAACTAAATTTTTATCTCTATAATTCAGGAAAGATTGCATCTTAAATTCTTTGAAAGATTCTGTCTTTTGTAAGTACTGTGTTCTAGATTTTTAAGTGCCACTTACAATAGCCTGGTTTAGAAGGCAAGTGATCCATGACGAAGTCCACATGAGTGGCTGAGAGGGACCCTGCCTTTGCTTTCCCCATATGCGAGGAAGAGTCTGGTCGTTGTTCTGCAGCTTCTTTTGGCAGCACAGCTACCAATCTTGCAATATGCGCACTCATGAGGGAAATAAACAAAAATCGTTCACTACAGGTGGTAGAAGAATCTTAAAATATTATCAACCAGCCAGTGAAAAAGGAAACTTCAGAAGTCTCCCTGGTCTGAGCTGCCATTTTAAACACGAGCAGATCAGGCTGCAGCTGTACAACCTCATCCATTCAAAGCCTGTCTTGCATCTCTGTTTGCCATTGGGACAGATGCCTTGGCCTCACTATCACATCTCCAGCTGATGTGGAGACAGCTGCAAACAGCTGGGTAGAGCAGGTGGTACAACCACTCCTCGGAGGCACCTTAAATGTAATTAAAAATGTATATAATTTGCAAAGTAGATGATGCAGCACTGTGAAACACCTACATATCATACCACAGAGTGGCAGGATGTGACTTTCACATTCGAGATCTCCCATCCTGATGATTTTGTGATTTCTCATTGTGCTGTATGGAAAATACAAAGCAGAGGTCAGGTGCTTCCTCACAGGAGATAAGAGATCAACAAGAGAACAATTATCCAAACAATGTAGATACTAGCTGAAAGATTGATGCCTAAGAGTACATTTTCTCACCCTTTCAAAAAGTCACACCTGTTCTATGGCCCAGGGAAACCAAGGAATAAGGGGGAAAACAGGAAAGGTCTTTATCTGAATTAACAATAAAAACAGGCTTAGCCTCCTCTTAACACACACTTTCCCTTTCCTTTCTCCAACCACTGGACAATCACTTCAATATTCTTTAAGTTGTTTGTGTTGACTTACATGATTTACATGTTTGCAGATGACTAAAAAAAAGTAAAAAAGTAGAAAGTCATTTCATTGTTTTTAGAAATAAAAAGCAACATTCTGGCAGAGTCCCTTCCCCCTCATTTTGCCTGCTCTGGTATCAAAAAGAAAATATCCAGATCTCCATCTCATTTTTTTCTGACCTCTAACAAAACTGATGTAGACACACAAAAGGGATGGCCTATAGCTCTTTAAACCTGAAAATCTATTCATTTATATCACGGTTCCTCTATGCTTCAATACCAGCCATTGACTGAAATCTTCCAATAATCTTACTAAATATTTATCAACTCCAAATCCTGAAATTCCAAATCACTTGACCTGAAATTCATGATTTTTGGAAGCACAGGTTTCAGATTTCCACTGCATTTGTGTAATCAAAGTGTTATCAAATTTTACTACTAAATAACCAAATTCTAATTTTGAGATTATGCCACCTTGTTCTGGATTCCTCCAACAGAGGAGGAAGTGTCCCTATAAATATCCTACCAATTCTCTTTGTCATTTTAACCAATTTAATCCTTAGACTTTTAAATTCATAGATTTATGATTCTCATCTTCTTTGATTTCAGCTGCTATTCCGGTAAATCTGAACTAGACCACTCTCAAGGCCACTATTTCTCTGGTGAGACTTTGTGCCCAGAACTAATAGTGATATACCAGATGACTAGGACTTGTACAACTAAAAAGGATCATAACTTCACTTCTGAATTCTAATTGCCTTGAGATAAAGGCCAACATTAATTAGGTTTTCTATTATTCCTGTGGGCTGTGGGTGTCACAAGCTTTTAGTCATGTGTATACATGAACTCCTCTTGTTCCTAATCTCTCATATTACAAAAATATTCAATTTGTCTTTCTCAATTGGATGAGTCACAAATGATATGCTCTTCACAAATTCATGCAAATTCTACCTGTCAGCTGTCCAAGTGCTCAGATGATAGATTCCAGAAAAAATAAAACAACCTAAATACAATGATGAATCTCATCAAGTGAATTTTGGTCAGACACTGTCAGTAATGATAATGTATTTAGGGCAAGTTTTCAATTGCTAATTGACATTTGCTATCCTATTCCTCCAAGTACAACAAACTAGTTACCAGTTTCCATAATATCACCAATATTGGAAATCCATTATTAAAATCATTTTGCTACTTTCATATTATGTTTAAAGAAAGAATACCTTGAACTAGAGTCTTTCTTGAAAAAATGGATGAGAATCACTTTACTGTACATCAGTATGAACTATGGGTGGCTCATTACAACAAAGGAACACAAGTGTTATGCTGCTAGATAATGACTAAATCTTCTGCTTGCCAACAAGCAGAATGCAGACCCCCCCAATCTTTCTCTACCTGGCTGGCTCCCAGTTGATTAGCAAGACCCATATTGTGCAGGGCCTCTCCAAGTACCAAATGAGCACCAAACCTGGCAAAGATTCAGTGACAGTTATCTCAGCCAAAAAGATGGAAAATCTGAGGTGGTTTGTGTTACCCTTTAAACTCCATGAAGCCTTCACCATGGCAGCAAGGGTGTTCCCAGAGCCAATACTCAACTGGAGTGGAAGGTGGTGCTTCAGGCCATCTGGTGGATCTTTCAGCTTTTAAGTGGAAGGTCTGAACCAATATCTGGATTTCAAAAGGTGGTTCAGAGGTACTTTGCCCAAGATCAATTGTGAAGCAATCTATGACCATGCCGATGATATTCATTGGTATATTTTTCAACTCAGCAAGGATGCTGCACAATAATATCATTAAAAGCTTTGAGAGCAGATCTAGATTTAATATGGCAAGTCAAAACAGCCAGGAGTATTTGAACAAACTTTAAAGGACATATCGAAAACTAGTGCAAACCAGGTAATTTTATCCTCAAAAGTAAAAAAAAGCAGCAGATACTGGAAACCTGAAATGATGAAGGGTATTTGACCCAAAACATTGTCAATTTGTCTTTCCACAGATGCTACCCACCCTGTTCAGTATTTCCAAAATTTTCTGATTTGTTTTTAAATATGATATTGTGAGAGTCTCATTTTTCTGATTTGGCAGTAGTCAGGAGAAGGGAAGGGTCAAAGGGCATGTTGCTAAGGGCCTGTTTATTTGAGATTCTTGGAAGTTGTAATGTGATGAATTCTGAAAATAATAGTTGGCTATTCAGCATCAGAACATAAGAACTAGGAGCAGGAATAGGTCATTTGATTCTGCCATTCCACGACATGTTGTATAATAAAGTTACTGTGCAATGAATACCAGGGAAGCAGCAACCACTATCAGTAATGGAGTTGTCTGTCTTGCTACATTTGGATTTTGGATGCTACTTGAACACTAACTGAACGTTTGCAGATTTCTCTGGCAATACTGAGACATTGACTTTTATTTATATTGCAACTGCTGATTGACAAAGAAATGTGAGTGGGTTGAAAATGGGACAGAAGATTTGATTAAAAACACAAGGTTTTTGAGCAATATAAAGCTTTAGAGAGAAAGCTCCACATGGCAGTCCCAAACAGATGAAAGCAGTGGGGGAGATAATAACAAGTTTAATATTAAGGAGTAGGAGAAATATTACCCTGGAATTGCTTGCAGAGCAGGCAAGGCAGTGTAAAGCGAAGAATTTTACAATCAATACACTGAAGAACAAGAAGTCATTAGCATCACTGAGGTGAAGGTGATGTGTCTCTGGACTAGATAAATGTGCTTAAATAATTCCGATTAATATGGAAATTACAGAAAGTAGAGATCAGAAAGTCCCAAAGGAAATGCTCAGGAAGCAACAAAGATATCAATTATAGTTTTTCCCGGAAGTTAAGTTGGAGCAGCGAGAAGTAAAGTGAAAATAAACAGTCATGGCAAGAGATTGGATAAGAAGTTCAAAGATTCAAACAGGACGATGAAGTTGCAGAATTTGGCCAAACCTAAACAATAAGCCAAGAAGATGAATTGTGTGACAAGGGATCACAGATCCTGAAAGGAATTGAAAATAATGGCTTTGAATTTTCCCAATTTCAATTGCAGGAAATTTAGGCTCATTATCACAGACAGACAATCAAGAAAAGTCCAGGAGATGAAAGCTGGGCACAATTAGAAAACATGTGGAAGTTGAACCAGTGTCTACAAAGCATGCTGCTAAGTGATTCTGCTCTAGTTGTAACTGCAATTTCCCTCCATTGAAAAGGATCTCCTCAGAAACTTAAAAATTTATAAAATCACTTACAGCAAAAAATTGTACAGAGAAGCATAGCACGGCCTTAGCTGCTGGGCATTTCTTACAGCTTTGACCTGCATTTCATGGCCTTCACACTTCCCTTAGTTTTCTCTCATTTCCTTTATTAATTCATCAACCAGAGTGTTCCCAGCATTTTCTGTTTGTATTTCAAATTTCCAGCATCTGCATTTTTGTTTTGAATTTAAAAAGCATCTTTGAAGAACATCTTTAAGCGCTGATCTCCAGAAATATCTCCAAATAGAGTTTTCTTTCTTTTGCAATAATGATCTTTAATATAAGATCCTAAGAACAACTTCTCCTTGGGAATCATGAACATTTGTCCAAAAAATAAAACTAATGAAGAACACAGAACAATTGAAAAGAAAATCAATGGTCAGTATTTTTGACTCAATTTCTCTAAATATTTTTCTATGAAGGAGATATTCTGAATAAGTGCACTCATGTATCCATTTTAAATATGTTAAATTTTAAGAGTTTCTTGAGTGTGCCCAAAATGTTTATCAAGTCACTGGTATAAAATGTCTTTAGCCCTCCCCTCCCCTCCTTGGACTCTGTCTGTACCTCACTGTCTTGGTGAAGCAGCTAGTATAATCAAAGACCCCACCCACCCAGGTGATTCTCTCTTCTCTCCTCTTCCAACGGGTAGAAGATACAGAAGCCTGAAGGTACATACCACCAGATTTAAGGACAGCTTCTATCCCATTGTGATAAGACTATTGAACACTTCCCTTATACAATGAGATGGAATATGATCTCACGATCTACCTTGATGTGACCTTGCACCTTATTGCACTACACTTTCTCTGTAGCTGTGACACTTTACTCTGTATTGTTATTGTTTTTACTGTACTACATCAATGCACTCTGTACTGACTCAAATTAACGGCACTGTGTAATGAATTGACCTGTACAAAATCGGTTTGTAAGACAAGCCTTTCACTGTACCTTGGTACAAGTGACAATAATAAACCAATACCAATAGTCCTCCTTACATAAAAATGCCAAGACTGGAAAATTCCAGAGTCTTATCTTTTTCATATTCATTTTAAAAGCACCTGCTTTAAGTTGGTACCAATAGAATACATTTGTTACTCTATCTACAGCTATAGAGATGGAAAGACATAGACTTTGTGAATATGGAAATTTACTTGCAAATCATTTTTTTTAGAAATGTATACAGTAGGGGCTTGATAAGTTACACAATTTATGATAGGATAGGAAGGGAATTGTACAAAAAAAAACCGCATCGTGTTCACATTTTTAGCTAGAAGGTTAGGAGCCAGGTTCTACCCAAGAGCTGGGTAGAACACAAAGGGGATTGACAAACAAGTATGAGGAATTTGCTACAACTTACAGCTTTTCACTTCTGTTTCTAAACTAATGTAGTAAGAAGCTGGATGGAACTGGGCAAAATGGTTTCCATCTCACTAGAGCAAAGTCCAATGTACATTGATAAAGTGGGAAAAACACACTCAAAATGGAGAAAAACACAAACATTAAAAAAAACAATATCCTTGGGACGGAAGAGGATGCAGTAGAATTACAGTCCAGATAATTGAAAAATAAGGCATACTGTTCTTTTAATTGCAATGTTCTACGCCAAATACTTATTTTGATTCAACTAAATAACTAGGGGGATGAGAGTAATGACTACTGAGGAATAAACCTTCTGTGCATCATTTCCAATAATTTTGGTGGATACTTACTACTGAACTGGCGTCCTCAGTTTGTTTGTTTTCCATGTATTTTTAGAAACTGGTGGTGGCAGATAACACTGATGCAAGCAAATCAGGTTTGGTGGCCTGATTTTAAACACAATAGCTGCACCACTGGAAGTTATTTTTCAACCTTCAAGCAGATAACCAATGACATAGTTCACATTGTGATAGCACTAAATTGTTCTTTGTATTACACACTAGATAAAAATATCATACATTCCTCCTAGAATTTCAAAGTGACATTCCTTCTTACACAGAATCTAAAACATTTGTCTTTGACGCAATAACTTTGTTTACTGTTGAAGTTTCCTCTTAAGAGATGCAAATTGATATGAACAAACATAGAATACCAATAGCAAGAATGGAAATCAATTTTCAAAGCATTCCAGAAGGTTGTCAGGTTTTTTCATGAGGATATCCCAAGGAGCAAAGACACAGACAAAATGATACATACAAGTGAGATTATTTATTTTCTATTTTTAGGTTTATAGAGTCAGAGAGATGCAACATAGAAACAGGCCCTTCAGCCCATTGCGTCTGTGCTGACCAACTACCCATTTCATATTAACCCTACATTAATCTTATTTTTTTTAATTGTCCCCACAATATCTTCAACCTCCCCTTCACAATCCCCTACCCAACCCTCAAGATTCTAGCACTCACTCACAAACTAGGAGCAACTTACAGTGGCCTTAATTAATTGTCAAGGGGTACCTCAAGAAATTAATAAGAAAATGTCTATTGATGGTATATAGAGATTTCCAGAAGACAAGAGACAGCAAAAAGGTGTTCCCTAGTGCTTCACATGTGCGAGTTATCAGTGAATACTTATACGGATGTCCATGTATTCAATGACTACAATGAACACAACCAGTAGTCAATACACTTTTGTGTATTTAGTGCAAGCAGCCAAAGATAAATTTCTCCCACTTTTATCCATAAAGTTAAAGCTCAAGGAACTGAAGGCAAATTATTAACCTGGTAAAGAAATTGCCTGAGCAGCAAAATAAAGGTTTAATAGACATCTGCTTATTTGAACAGGATGTGATCTGTGGTGCTCTACAGAGATCTGTGTTGGAGCTGCAACCATTCACCATATTTATAGAATTAAAGCCAAAGTCTGCTAATGGCATGGAGGCAGAATTGTTCCAAGTGTTGATGGCAGCATTGAATTACAAAAATTATTTGAGCACTAAAAATCAGGACTTTATGCATCATTGCAATAGAAGATAAACTGAGGTACTCTCTATACTTTTGAGAGTAAAGCAACCCATTAATTATTTTCAAGGGAGGATTAGTTGTTCTCTATTACATTGATGCCTGTGTAAACTGTATGCATGAATCAGTTGCAGCATTTCTGACCCTGATACAACAATACTTCAATAGTCCTTTATTGGCTATGAAGTCCTTTCATATGACTAGAGGTCATGAAAAGCAGAATTCAAATGGAGTCCTTTTCCTTTTAGCAAATTGAATGAATGGAGATAAATGAGAGGTCATCCACTTTGGACCTAAACAGGAGAGAACACAGTAATTTATAAATGGCGTGAAACTAAGATTGGTGAAATTCAAGCGATTTGGAGGTCTATGTACATAGATAATTAAAATGTAAAGAATTGTTGAAGAAAATAATTGAAAAGGCCAACATGATTCTGACCTGCTGTTCTAAGAGTCCGAAGTCTTAGGAATTGATAGGTGTTATGCTACAGAGTCCTGATTTGAGCACAATTGGAGTACTGCAACTATTCTTGGCACCTGAACCTAGGAAGGATGTTGGCAATGAACAGAGTGTAGTGTAGATTTATCAGAATGACACCTGGACTCCAAAGGAGAAATTACACAAGAAAGAATGTATTCTCCAGAATTCAAGAGAAAAAGAAGTGGTCTGATTGAGGTTTCCAAGATGGTAAGCAGAGCTGATACTCATATCCATTGATTCAGCTGAGTCAAAATATTAAAGCTTCCTCTATCCTCTTTGCATGCAGAATTCTCTGTTATAGATAACAATCTGTTAATTTTGAATCTGACACTGATATTGTTAACAAAGGTATTAGTATATATACAGCATTAAGATGGGTATCTGGAGTCAGGTCACAGATCAGCTGCGATCTTACTGCATGGTGTAATGGGTTTGGTAAGCTTAAATGGCTTATAGTCCTACATTTTTCACATCTCGATAAGGCATTTTCTCATCATGTGCTCTGTTTATATTCATTCAAGAAGAACTTCTGTAACATTGCTGCAATATTAAATATTACAGCACTCCAGTTATTTCAAAGTCACGGTTTATGCTTTTGTTCAGTGGTTGCCATAACTTCCCTTATGTTTAGAAAAAGTATATATGGGCCAACAACTGTACAACACCACTGGAAGCTTAGATGAACAAACTAAACTTCGCCACTTGCTACAATTAGAAGAAAAATGGGCTTAGCCTTGAAGAATAATACTTATATTGGCCCCAGTGTTAACTGTGCCATATCATTTACAAACCTGTTGCTGAAGTTGGAGCTTCAGCTGGCTATAACATTATATCTAGAAGACCAATGAGTATCTGAATTTCAATTCTATAATATTTATAATAGTTGAATATTTTATTAATTATCTATAACTGATAAACCTGATTTTACCATCAAGTACATGTAAACATCTTTCAAACAGATTATCAATGCCTTGCACAAAACTTGAATTAGATTGAAGCTAGGTGGCACTTACCTCAACAATATCTGAATTGGTTCTGCTTTCATGGGGTTCATTATACTCCGTGTACTTGAGTAGAACTTTGTCCATGTCAGTGCTAGCATACTGAAACAATTTGTTTGAACTGTTGAATATTATCAAAGCTATCTCACAGTCACACAGTACACTCAGTTCATAGGCTTTCTTCATTAATCCAAATTTTCTCTTTGTGAATGTGACCTGCATTAGGAAAAAAAATAGAAAACAGGAAGTTATGTTTGATTTTAAAATCTTAGGAATTCAAGTACTGCCTTCTAAAATCAATATGAATTCCTATAGATGAAAATAATTGATTTAAAATTGTATTACCATTCAGTTTTGGATAACATCAGTGGAAAAATATATTAGCTGTAAATATACAAATGATCTAAAACAAATAAAAAGCTCAAGAAATTCTGTAGCAGATGTAATTACTCCTGCAATGAAGGATTTCAACCTTTTCTATTGTCACCTCTTTTCATAGAAATATACAGTGGTCATTCAAGCTGAACCAGACAATTTTTTGATTGGACAGCCTTATCTATAGTATTTAATGTGCCTATCAAGTTTTGTATGAAATATTCCATCTGTCACAATCTAACTAGTTGTTAATTTCCTAATATCAAGTTAAACTTCAAGCTTTTGAGAAACTTTCGTGATCATGTTTATCCAATTCCATCAAAAGTTTGAAATGTTCCATTAGGTCATGTTGATTTTTTAAAAATAAGAACATGGCTCATTTACTTATACAGCAACAAGAGCTTTGAAAAAAATGAAAACAAGTTGCCAAGAAACGCAGAAAACTGTCTCCAGAGTGAAATGCCATTATAACTGTTTCTAGGTCTAATCAAACGATTCTGGAAATTCAACCAGGCACTTCTGGTCAAGATGCACCTCTAAGCATCTGACATGATTTTCCATCTCCCCTCACATACCCCCCACCTACTTACTTACAGGGATTAACCAAATTCTACAATTCACCCAAAGCCTGGCACCAAACTCCATCTGGAATCGGGATTGTCCAAGGTTTTGTAATAAGCAGTTTTCTACCACCATTATACAATTGCAGATTAAAATAGACATAAAACTGTGCAAACTGCAACCTCACAGTAAAAGTTTTTTAAAAACTTGACAGATCAGCACAAAGTTCTGCCTTCATATCTGCAGAGACAGATGGCCAGAAATGGTCTGCAAGAAAACTACACGACTAAATCCTTTCTGAATTAAGCCAATTAATCCAGTCAATAAATAAAACTTCAAAATATGCTAATAACAACAAAATGTAATGGATACAATTATATTTGTACAGACATCACATAGTTTATCCAGACTGGTAGGCAAATCACCCACAACCCAATGAGTATTCATGAAGAGTTTTAAGTATGCTGCCGTGGGAACACACAGGAAACCATTGCATGTCTCATAATACTAATCTTTGAATTTGAATTTAAGATCCAACCTGATCCTAGTTTATTCAGTTATTGTCAAGAAGTGGTGTCAACTAGTTATGGTACTTCATGATAGCATTGTCATTCTGTAACCAAAAACATATATTTTTAATTAACTCTTTAAAGTACATTCTTTTACATTTCATTTTTTCCCCTAAATCTCTTCCTCCTTTAATAATATTCACAAAACAAAAAAGCCATAAGTGAAGGCTTCCCTTTCCTCTGTTCAACTATCACAATCTATTTTGCCAAAACTGATTGGCAAATTAGTCTGGAAGGCATTTGTTCTCTCTCGGAGAGGAGAAAGTAGTATAATTTCATGTCATTCAGCTCCATTTATTGACCAATTTACGAATTAGTCCAATTTCTGCTCATTCAGCACCTCACCCAGTTCTGAACCTATTTCTAACTGTTTCCTTTTTCTTTCTTATTTGTAGCAAATAATTATTTGGATTTCCTATTAGAATGGCCAATAATATTAGGTCAGTGGATTTCCCAATGGGAATTCCCCTACAGTTGCTTATTTTAAGAGGAAAAATAATGGAGACATGCCAGGCAGACTGTCAGTCCCTTCCCACCCACATTAGCGAACAGAGCTAGACTTGGCTAGCAATCAGTATATGGAACTGCTGACGTTTTCTTTAGGTCAACAAACACCAAGTATAGAGTTGTATCATCTGTTCCTTGTATCTTTCAAATGGAGCTGCCAGAGAACACAGAAGCTAGCTGCTATCCACATGTCCTATTCCTCCTCCTAGGCTTTCAGTTAATCTGTCCTGTTCTGCAGTAAAAAGCAAGGATACTCTCCTGATCTCCGTCTCATTCCAGTCCACTGCTTATTTAAAAGTTATGCCACTGTACCACCATGACTTTTACCAAACCAACTATTGGGGTCAACCAAGCACTAATTTTTTTTCCCATTTAAAGAGCCTTTGAAGAAACAAATTTATTTAAAACATTATCAACTTCCAACTATTGTCAGAATTTTTATTTAAACATGTAACCACTTGCCCTTTTATTTTCATTCCTTTAAATTTGTCCTTCATGCCTTTAAACCTACTTTCCGCCTTTAAACCTACTTTCCACCTTGCACCTGTTGTGGCTTCCACATTGAGGCCAATATGAAGATCAAGACTTCAGAACTGGCATATATCTCATTGTCTAAGGGGCAGCTGCAATCCTCTCCCTTCCTCTGTGCTCTGAGACCTGGACTACCTGTAGCAGGCATCTTAAGGCAGTGGGGAAAAAAAAAATCACAACACTGTCTCTGCAAATTCCTCCAAGTTCACTGGAAGGATAAACAAACCAACATCAGTGTCTTACAGTGCAATAGC
>JARFYF010000061.1:16642422-16652732 GCA_030265395.1 Rhina ancylostomus | reverse complement strand
ATTCTTGAGGTGGGGAGGAAGGGAAAAGGATGAGGAGGGGGGGGGGGAAGGAATCAGGTTAGAATGGAGTTAAATCTCAAAAGTTTCCCTGCATCTCACTGAAGCCAGTGGTACAGTGACATCAAACTACTGTCAGAAACATTCCAACCCTTTGAAGAAGTGAACAGCATGTGATAACTAATGCACCATTTACTTCAGCTAGGGATCTCTTTTACATAGCATGAGTGGACACAGATTTAGATTCAAGGGTTATTATTGAGTCAAATCAAAGAAAAATTAAGGCTTAAATATGGTTCAAAATGATTATATGGTACAATGAGTTGTTCTAATGATGGTGCACAAATGGGTCAGGAGCTAGAGGCAACCAATATGATTTGTTGTCCTTGGCTGTGAGGAAATCTCAAACACAATCATGGTGGCAGAGAACTGCATATATTTATAGAATAAGAAACTGCCATTTTGGCTTGTCTTATTATCTTTGCAAAAACAACCCAAAACATTTATGCTGCAGCTTTATAGAACTCTGGTTAGGCCGGATCTGGAGTATTGCATTCAATTCTGATCACTTCATTATAGAAGGATGCAGAGGCTTCAGAGAGTGTGCAGTAGAGGTTTACTAGGATGCTGCTGGATTAAAGGGCTGTTGCTACAAGGAGAGTTCGGACAAACTAGGGTTGTTTTCTCTGGAACAGCAGAGGCTTAAGTACCTGATAGAAGTTTATGAAAGGCGCAGATAGAGTAGACAGCTGGTATCTTTTTCCCTAGACTTAAAATATCTAATACTAGAGGGCATGCATTTAAGGTGAGGGGTGGCGTTCAAAGGAGATGTGCAGGCAAGTTATTTTTAAAAAAAGAGCGGTGGGTGCCTGAAATGCACCACCAGGGGTGGTGGTAGATATGACAGAGGCACTTAAGAGGCTCTCAGAAAAGGAACACATATAAATAGAGGACATGTTTAATCTGCTACCTGACTGCACTGATTTCAGTGGAGTGGAAGTTTGGTGCAGTGTGTAAAGTGTGCCCATCAGAAAAGGTTAAAACTTAGTAAAATTTGGCACATTTTAGGTTCTTCGTTTCAACACTTGTATTAGATTTCCAATTTTAAAGGTCCAACACAGAACTTGATAACAGAATGCTGGCAAAGGAAAAAAAAATGTGATATAAAAATTCCATGTTATTTGCACTCTTTTTCCAATAAAGACAAACTGTTGCACACCATATTTAAGAATGTGTTCCTAGCTTTTGTACAAAAATGTACACTGACACAATGACTGGAGTTAGAGTTTATACTGCAGACTATTCGTGTACACCTCCCATGGGCAGCTTTCTATTATAAAATAAAGCGTTGCACACGGGTATCAGCTACAAACTTTTGTTACAATTTCATGGATACAGTTAACAAAATAGATGGCAAAAAACTGACTTACAAAGTGGTATATATGAGTGAATTTAGCCAATAAATCAGATAAACATCTGAAGAAAATGATTTGATTTCTTTTTAAACTAATTTGAGGCCAAGTCAGAAACCAGAATTAAGATTGTGAACATGGGAACAGAATTCAACCAACTTGACTGTAACTCCAAGTGCCAATAGTAATAAGGCATAACACCAGTCACCATTAGTGGCACACAATATATTGAATTTCAACTACTAAAAGATCAGTGGAAAGATTTCCTCTGGTTGCTAGGTGCAGTGGCATCATAAACATGAACACGAACCCTCTGATGACTTAAGAGCCACATACACCAATGCAGTATTGAGTTTCCATTTTTTAAAATTCATTCATGGTACGGGAGCTATGTTAACAAGGCCAGCATTTATTGCTCATCCTTAAATACTCTTAAGATGGTGTTGGTGTGACACCTTCATAAACCCCTGCAACCCTTAGGGGTTTTGCATTAGTTTCAGAGTTCTGGGATGTAATAGCAACAATAGATTTTCAAGTCAGGATGTTGTGCGATGTGGAAATGAATGTGGATGACTAGGTCTGAAGGCATACTGAATCCTATTCCGCACATTTCCAAAACCCATTTTCTTACCTGTCTGTTACGCTCATCCATAATCCTTGTAATCTGAATCTTTTTCCGCCCCATCTTCAACTTCCTTTTTCCAATATATCAACGTGGAATCGTAGCTTTGTCAGTATTTAATGTCCTAGTTCATGGTACAGACTTCTCTCTAACTATCTTCTTGTAGATGTGCTCAGCTTATTTCCTCTTTCAAAGCCTAGTGTGAATAAAGACAACAATGAAAAAAAATGCTCATTTCTTAAAGAAACTTAAACGATTTTATTTAATCTTATAAAACAACAGAACAAATCAAATCTAAACTGAAGTATCCCAAAGGCAGAGCATATAAAAAAGCTATAATACAGGTATTGGGGTAACATTGATAAAGGATTGATTTGAGGGATCAAAAAACCAGAAAATAACTGGGGTGTTAGATTACAGCAGAGAAAATTCAAGGGTAATTTGATGGGGATATTTAAATCCTGAAAGATCCAGGTCCTCCTCAGTTTACAAGTGCCTGACTTATGTACAGCCCTTATACATGAATGACCATTTGGGAGACCAGCAGGATGGATTTGCTGGCTGCTGCAGGCACCTTCTGCCATGCGGGGACTCAGTTCGTGACCGTATTTCCAACTTGAGTACTGTTCAGGTTACAGACAGTTCACAGGAACAGAACCCTGTTGTAACCTGGGGAGGACCTGTAGTTACAAAATAGCTAGAAACAGACTCTCACTGGAGGTTGGAAAGACCTGAACAAGGGGATTCAGAGCTTAGATTAAATGGAAGATAGAGGAGAGAAAGCTTGAGAAAAGTTTCATTTTTGAAAAAAAAAGAGGCTATGAAATGCAACCAGAGGCAGTAAAGCAAAAATAGAATCAAGATAGTTAAATGTTAGAAAGTTGATTGAAAATATGTTGGAACAAATTTTGTTGCCTTTTACAGAAAGTACATTTTAATGGGTGATTTTTGCATGATATTTTTCTATACAAATGTTTTCTGTGAACGTTGACAACATTCCATCAATAAGAAGATAAGGACTGTGGAATATTGAAATTATTGATGGTTACAAGGAGAAACAACCTTTCATCAAGACTCTTTAACCAATATTCCAAACATTTGTTTCCATCGGCACATATCATGTGATCTTAAGCCAAACAGCTTAATGAAAATTGTCATTTTTTTAAAAAAACAAGGAGCAAATGAAATTAATCCTCCTTATAACTTTTTTTATTTGGTTTTATGGTCCTCACCACTTTTCTCTCCAACATCCAATTTCTAATCTATACATGCCTGGTTGCCAGTAGCCTTTCAACAAACAAGTTACACACACCAAAAACAAATAATAAGACTTCATTTATCAAACACTTTCAATGTGGTACATCTCACTGGAGGCATTATCAAACAAAAATTGAACAATGTGAAAAGTTTCAGGGAATAGGATGAAAGAGGATAAAGAATAGAAGTAGACAGGTGCCCTGATTGCTGAAAGAATAATCATCAATTGTAGAATGATTAAAACAGAGGATGCGAAAGGTTAGTATTTGAAGGTAGGTTTGGAGGAAACAACAGGGAAAAAAGGCACAAGAGGATTTGAAGTAACGGTGATAGTTTAAAAAATGGATCAGTGCCGACTAAGAGCGAATGTACACCAATGTAAATGTGATTGTAATGATGGCAAAACTATTAACATTCAATATCATTACTTCATTAAGCTGACAAAAACATCTGGATTTTTGTGGTTGTATATTTTAAGGAAGAGTTCCTGAAGTTGTGGTTAGTGATTCACTCCATCTCTGCAGCCTATGCTGCTTTGCAGCTGTTTACACTTTGACTATTTTGAAGAGATACATTAAATGCATGCACATTTTTAATAAAACAGAATGACTTTTGGTTGGGTAGGGGATGCTCCTGTAAGCTCCCCATGCCCTTGCCTACTTCCAAAATTGAGGGAAATTAAGTGAATTAATATGAACTTAAAGTACTTAAGGAACAGATTCATTACAAAATAACTAAAACTTATGTTTTGTGTCTTGAGTCCAAGTCAGAATTACTGCTTAAACTCTCCAAAAAAAAAATTTCTTTATGTGGCTTATAATTCCCTCAGATATAAATTTTAGGTTAAATAAAACTAATTTTATGATATTTCAGCTTCTCTTTTATTCATGTATGTCCAGTCCAAATCTTTCTTTGCACCTTGTAAGATATTTAGAGCATTTAGATCTGTGCCCTTTCCTTCCTGGTGAAGATTACTTAATGCACCTGCTCAGTATGCCTCATGACATCACAGCTGCTGAGCACCAGAGTTTTTTTTCCGGCAATGGAAAAGGAGAAGTCCAAGTCAGAAAATGAAAAGCAGAAAAGTGCAGATGCTGGAAATAACAAGATGTTAATTATGGGACAAACACTGGTGATGACACCATGGCTACTCTGCTATTCTTCTTCAAAATAGTCCCATGCAATCTATTATATCTGCCCACCAGCGCAAACAGAGCCCCAACTTAATGCCTCTGAAAAGACAGTAACTTGGGTTTTAGCTCAAATGTTTAAACTGAGAGGTGAAACCATGAACTGTTGACACAACAGCATACGTTCTACCCTCATGCCCCCACAGATTCCAGAGTTCAGTTTGATCCATGATCAGCTTGATCCATGATCATTAATCTTCCAAAAAGTTCACTTGAAAGAAAAATCAGTAGGCTTCTGAATGGCAACAGTAAAACTGATTATTAATACACTGCAATCAAATACTAACTCATAGTGCAACCACAAGTACTGCAGGATCTTCCAACCCTTGTAACCCTGACTGATTTTCCTCTCTATTCCTGACAATTTGGTACAACCCTGCCAAAGTTGAAATTTCCACCTGGTGTTTTGAACATTCTCAATATGCACTACATGCATGCAAGAAGTGCATATACGAAAGGATAGCTAATTAGACTTGCAACAAAGAGCTGAAAAACAACACTGAAGAGAAATCCAGTGGGTATTCTTATTGTTCACTGCTCACCAGCTTCTTCAGTCAAAGCAAGTTGAACCGATATTTATTAATAACCAGCAACAATGAAGAACTGGTCTTCTTTATGGCTACTGATCTCAATGGGGCACTTGCAGCAACACATTTCTGTGACGTTGATAACCTATAGCATAATGGGATCATGAACAATCATCATCTTAGCAGACAAGATAATTTTATGCGCATGTCCACATCAAGATGTAAAAGGCTAACCTGGGAGGGCAATTCCCTTTAGCCACTCACTCAAAGGGGGGCTGGCAATCTGACCCAAATCTAGTAGGTTGGCAGTCTTGACACATACCCCAGTACCCAATCACAATATAAAAAGTACTCAAAGTTAGATGCCTTGAAGCAGAAAAATTGTGGCACTAATCAGCTCAAGGGACAAAATGTAAACATATAGTTTTGATTTAGTCCACATAATGAGTACTTCTCCACAGACTAGTACAAGAACAGTCCAAAAGATTTAAAGACTTTATAATTATTCCTAACCATTACCCATTCTCTACTGGGTGATTTTGTTGATTTTCAATTCAAATTAATTTATTTTAAACCATACAAGAATAGGTTTTGAAATAAAAACAGGACATTCTCTGTTCAATCTTTACACTCATTTTAAAAGAAAATGTATGTGTGGGGATAAAATACAAGTGATGGAATTGCTGGAAGCAGAACACAAAATACAAGGAAAGGAATTTTTCTAAACTGGATATTGATTTTGGCACAATCAAATATATGGACACACAGTTAGAAACACATTATTTGATTGAGTATCTTGGAAGTAAATTAATATTTTTTTTATTTGTTCTAGTGTTGCATTCAATTGTAATGTAAATTCACAAAGGCAACTGACAGCTGATCATACACACACAAAAGAATAAATTAGTTCAGTTAACTAAGCAATTTAGAGCAAGTTATGCGCAGATAAACAACTTAAGACCTTACATGTAAGAGTAGTTGATCAAATATATCACATGAGAAATAAATACAACCTGGCATAACATTAATCATCTTCCTTCCCAACTAATCCGTATTTGTGTGACAGCAACCCTTACAAATCCAAAATTTGGTTTGAACATTTTTTATTCTTTGTCATTGTATTGTTTAAGAAATATAAATGAAGACAGCACTCTGTTATAAAGATGCACAAAATTTATGCCAATGGCAACTGTTAATCGCATTTAATGGAACAGAATATCTTGGCAGCAAGCATCCAGTAACTTTACAGCCTTTCATCTCAATTAAAAAGTGACCCCTGGGAACACCTGTTAGTTCAATGTATCACCAGTTGTGGCACTGATTAAAACTGTCCATTACTAATGACTTGCAGCAAATAGTATTTAGTTATAGAATACCCATTAAAACTATGGCAATGTTAGCAGGCATTAAAGACAAGTGTATCAGTTCATGGGTAAAAATATTTACATTTGTTTTTAAACAATTTAGGTCAGTCATGGCTTCCACATTAACCAAATAGATCTTTAAAAATAGTTGGGAATTAAATAAGCTGAGAATTATAGCATTTGGATCTGAAAACAACAGGCCTAGAAATCAAATTATCTAAAAGATGAAAAAAAATTACACTGGGTAGAATCATAAATGAGATTCCTACTTCAAAGCAAATGTTATAGCCCAATAACATAGATTTCTGCATTCCTTCAATTGATCATTCTGAAATTTAAATCACTCTACCACTGACAGCCATCAGCCATCAAGAGCTAGAATTCCTTCCCTCAAGGTCCAGAATGAATTCCTAGCTCTCCTTTGTCCAGATATTCCTTAAAAACTCTTTTAGCCAAGCTAAACTATCGGCTCTAAAGTCTTCTTACAAGACTGGGCATCAATTTTTTTTTACACCACATTCCTGAAACAAATACATTATTCTAAATTTTGTCATAGGTGGATGTTATCAAGAAAAGATTTGAATATATGCTTAAAGTTTCCTTGAAAAAAAATGCATCACCACCACTGACTCCTGGGACCTCTGGGGAAAAAAAAGAGGGAGCATTTGGGATGGTATTGAGAACCTATAGGCCACACATTAGGACCCCTGCATAAGTGGCAGAAGTATTGCACCCATCTGCACACCCTGTGGAAGAGCCTGCCATTCCACATTGTCCTCAACAGAATAACACTAATTGATTTTTCTCTCTCTCTCTCTCTCTCTCTCTCTCCCTCCCTGATCCTGGTTAATTTGTTTCTTTATCATTAATTCAGCTGAATAATAAATGTTAGTTTACTGCTATACTCAAAGTCTTTATTCCCGGATAAATTAAGATATTATTGACCATGAATATTGCTCTAGAACCCCATTATTCAGCTTAAGAGTAATATCTGCAAAACAAAACCTTTTAGGTGGGAGCATGAGTGCACTTTACGTGCGTATAAATGTTTGGGACATGAAGTTGAGATTCTGTGGCACGATATTAATGATTTATCTTGAATTGTTTTTTTTGTTTGTTTTACACGAGTTCAACCAAAAGGAGCATCTAACTAATAAATAGTAGACTCACTCCCAGCTAAACAAAAGTGGGCTACATCAAGTGATAATAGTACAATTTATTTTAACCAATCCACAAGGCCAAGAATACCAAACATAATCTGCATTTATATAGTCCCTTTAGCACATTGGAAGACAACCCCGTGCTCCCCCCCCCATCCCTGCCAAAAGATGTTTCACAACAACGTTAACAAAATTCAGTGGCTTGCACAACAAGATATTAGTAAAGATGGTCAAACACTTGGGAAAAGTAGAACTTAAAAGGGCACCTTGCAACAGCAAGCAAGATGTGGAGAGACCAAGAGGTATAGAAAGATTAATCACAGGCACCACCACCTGATGACCATTTATCACATTCCCTTAGCTGATGAACTAATATTTCACCAAACTGGATACTGTCTCAAAGGAGGCACAAAGATTGACAAGGGAAGGGAATAAATTGTGGGTGCGGAACTTCAAAATTTAAATCACCCCAGTGGCACAGTAGCATCACCCCTGAACAAGCTGGCCAATTCCTGGAGAACTGACCTTGTCAATAACCAAGCAACCTATCACAGATACACCAGTTCAGGATGGTACTAGAAATGGAGATCACCCCCCAAGCTTTGTTGAAACAAAGTCCTGTTTTCACCACCCAGATCACCCCACCAATTGATTCAACTGGTATCTCAAAACTGGGATTCCATGAAGTACTGTGTTATCAGTAGTATTCAATTTGAGGTCTGAGCTTCAAGGCTCGATTTGACACTATGGGTGCAAGCTACTAGATTCAGCCTCTCAATGATTACTGGGGATCGGAAAGGAGTCAATGAACAGAGGAAGTTTTATTGGAGGGGCAGGGGTTGGAAAATAAACATAATAGCTATGGTCTTTCCAACATTTGGTTGATGGAAATTTTTGTAATGAGTGGCAAATTAGGGGTCAGGAGAGGTGATGGTGAGGCAGAAATAGGCACCAACAGCTTATCCAAGCAAACTAAGTTTTGAGATGCTGCTACCAAGTTGGTAGAAAATCATGGGGAAAAAAAAGGGAATAGAGAAAGAGGGAGACAGGGCAGTGGTCGATGCCACTTTTATAGTAGCTAGTGCTTTAGCTGAGCACATTAAGTACGAGAAAATGCCCACAATAAAATCTATATTTCAGAATGAAACTAGATGTTAATTCCTCATTCAGTGCCAGTAAACAAAAATTGCATTACTCTTTTTGGAAGCTTGCCATGCACAAGATGGTTTCTGTTTTACAACAGTGGCCATATTTTAAAGTGCTTCAATAGCAGTTAAGCATTTTGGAACCTGCCAAGGGTGTAAATGGAGAGACATAAATGCAAGGCTTTCTGAAAGTAACAGAACAGTATCCCTTTGGCTACTTTTTCATGGAATAGTTGAATTTAAATTTTAAAAAATGAACTAACTCTTTTTGTATGTTTTTGTACTGTTTCATTTTGCCAACGCAAAAGAAATTTCTCCTTGCTGTCAGCACTTTAACATTCAGTATTTTGGAGAGCAAGTCTGCGTGAATGCACTTGCTGACAAAATTAGGGAGTGCTCAGGGACCTTCCCTCCACAACACTTGGGTGGTACCAGCTACTAACAAAATTCCAATGCCCGCATACCACAGGCAGTAATTCTCCCTAGAATGGCACACCTCTTCAAATGAATCCGCTGGTGGTACTTCAAGATATGACCAACTGTTCTGTGCAGCATTTCTCCCCCATTCTGCTCCACCATAAAACAGAGCAACTTGTTACTTACATCAGCTTCTATTTCTGAGCCAACTGTCCCTGCCACATTTTGTGAAACTGTAAACACATTTTAAAAGCAATTTGATGACTTATCTTCAGCCTAAAAAGGTGGAAAAGCACTGTGGGAAGTTCCTCCTTCTGACCGAAACTCAGCAAAACATGGTAAGGCAGGCTGAATGCATAGTCTAAAATGAGTATTGTAAAAAACTTTGTGCAAAGAAGTTGGCAGTAACAACTTAGTTGATAATTTCATGGATACAAAGTTCAGAACCATATTTCAATGATATAGCTAATTTAAGCAATTATGTTTTTACTGATAAGAACAAATAGACATTTTATGACATTTTATGTCATGTTCTTTCATTTCTCTCAACTGAACATCACTTGGGAAATGTACTTTATTGGACAACTTTCTGATAGCAGCTTACTTTTCAGTGAATGCAATCACTTACTTTTACATGTCCCTGGAATTCGAGTATTTATGCATACAAAAATGTGTAATTGGGTCATAACTCAAATGTACAGCCTAAATGATCCTGATTTTTGGCATAAATCACATAGTATAGTAGCCTACATCATCTCAATCTTTTACTGTGGTCTATCAATCCCTTCACAAAATGCATCTCCACTGGTAATAATGTCCCTGTTTCCAAGGTGCAGAACCTTTCTTCTTATTTCCTGTTGCCATGCTTACTCAGAGGCTCTGTTAAAATTAACACCAGATGTAGCAGTGCAGCAGAAAACAAAAATTAGTTTTATGGTCTTTTATTATTATTTATAAGCATTCATTTTCCCCCCATTTATCCTTACAGATATTTACCCTGCCTTTCATGGCAACTGTAAATGCACCTTATGAATTCAAAACCTTTCCCCAATTGTAGGTCCTTAAAGAAATATCTGGAGTCAGTTCAGTGTGTTCTCCGTAATTTCAATACTTTCTATCTATTGTACATCTGAGTTAATTCTAGTCAGAATCCAAGGAAAACTGACAGAATGGGTATGTGAATAAGCACTTTTTTAAAAAAAGTATAACTTCTAGAGAA
>JARFYF010000061.1:16618424-16633495 GCA_030265395.1 Rhina ancylostomus | reverse complement strand
TGGAGCAAGGGCCCCAGAGTGCTTTCATATTTCCTGCTCCCTTCACACTCACCAAGTTCACTGGAAAATTGAAGATACTACTGTGTAACAAGTAAAACAGGTGAAATAAAAGTTTGGGTATTAATAGGAGTAACATCCAGTAGTCCAGAAAACGCGATAGTCTGGCTCTGCAAAGGTCCCAACAGTGGCTGATTATCAGTTTTGATTTTAATAACTAAAGGATTTTAATGTGCCCTCGTCATCTGAGCAGAAGTGTATTTTTTTTATTTTCACTGGGGAAACTAGACTGGGTACTTCCCTTAATGATGGTAATACACCTCAGCACAATGTCATTTCCCCATTGCCATTCACACATGAGATATCATCAATGTGCTTAAGGCACATTTATCACTTAACAATCGAAAATGGATCAGAAAAGGTCACAACCTACGACTCTTTAGATAATAACTTAAGAAACAGGAGCAGGCCAGTCAGCTGCTCTGCCACTCAGTAAGGTCATAGTTGACCAAGTCAGGCCTCGATCACTTCCTTCTCTTCCACCACCACGCCACCCCCCCCCCCCCCCAAGCCCGAGATTCTCTTTCAGTTTAAAAGGTCTGTCAATTTCCATCTTGAATATTCAAGTGTCCAACAGTGTACCCAGGGCTACCTTCCCCAGTGCTACCTTCCCCAGTGCAAATATCTCATTGCTTTCTCAAAGAATCATTTATTCCTTCCAAAACTTGCAGGATACCGTAAGAGTGTGCTGTATTTCCCCTTTGTAACACAAAAATGATACCACACAACTTACACACTATTTTCTTTCACAAGTTTCAATGTTCCACATCCCAACCCACAAGAATTGTGGGTCCTGCTATCCACACACTTTTTTTTAAGACGGCCTCAATAAGTTACTTTATCCTAGAAATACCAAAATATGTAAACTGAAAATTAATGGTTTAACAACAGGATTCCTCCACTTGTATGAAAGGCCAATTTACAGTTCAAAGCAGCAGTCTGAGAGACAAAGGGAAGTAATGGTTTCATTTCTGAGAATTACTATTCAAAATGCAATTATATTTACTGTGAAATATATTAAATGGAATGCATGATCAAGGGGTACATAAATCCCAGAGTTTAAGAGTACAAATTCAAGTACAATAGAATACAAATTGTACAGATTAGCACTATAAATTATTATTAACAATATTAAAAATGAAGGGAAAATCTAACAAGTTGACAGTAGTTATAATATTGCACATCCTTGTAACAAACAAAAACCATTTAGGAAGTACATGATCATCTGTATGCAAATTCCTGGACATGCTACAGCAAAATAAAACTAAATTTGCTAATCTACACTTTTCAAAAATAACCTGTGAGGAACACAAATCTCATTGAAAAATTAGGTGCTTCTCAAAATGCATAACTGCAAGAATTACTATAACTCAAAACATTATGCAGGGAAAAAAAAATTTATGAAAATGTGTACTTCAATTCTCTTTCCCATTTTGGCTTTAAGAACGCTGCTTTGACAAAGTGGATGCTGCACAGACTGTTGACCAATACCATTTATGGCCACACCACAGAATATACAAATGAGTGACATCACTGGTAACTCAGAATAGTAAATACATGGGTAGCGATGGATGACTTTAATTGTTATCATTATCAATTTAATTGCAATTTATTATAGAAACAATAAGTTTATACATTTTCCTAAAACTTCAAAAAGGTACAGAGGAATTCTTTTTAAATGTCTATGTTTGCACACATGGATGCTTGGGCAAAACCGCCTTTTATTGTTCATTCCTAATTGCTCCATGAATTAAGTGGCTTGCTCATTCATTTCAGAGGACAGTTAAGAGTTGACCATAGAGGTGGATCAGGAATACCACATGTCAGACCAGAATGGCAGGCTTCCTTCCTTGAAGGACTGGAGTTTTTGGCAATCCAGTAATTTAGTGGCCCCAACTACTGATACTTTATTTTTAATTACGGAGTTGATTTCTTGAATTTAAATTCCCCAGTTGCCATGGTGGGATTTGAACCAGTGACTGTAGAACAACAGTCCAGGCTCCCAGATACAAATCTAGCTTATTTGCTATGCTTAGGTATGACCAGTTGTCAGTCACATAGCAAAACCCAAGACTCCCCCATCAAAGACTAAACTTTGTCATCTGAAACATTCACAGTGCAGATCAATAAAATTTTGTTAAGGGTGCCAAGTGATTCTGAACAATGGCTAACGATATACATCTGACAAGATACTGGGATGGTTTTGAGGAACTTAATTTATTTTCTATTGTTCTACATTTATTCTATTTTTATGTTGCTAATAGCTCAGCCAACTAAAAAACCTTCTTCATTACCAAAACGGAGGCCGAGGAACAACATGCCTGCTCTTTCACAATTAACTATTATTCCTAAGGTTATTGTTTGATATTGCTACAGGCGTTTAGAATTTTTCAGTGCATCTGAATACATCATATACAACATACTGGAATGTGTTTTCAGGTAGTAACACAACTCCAGGTTTAAATAATATTGATAAGCTATTTGAGGTTTCCTCTTGTGGGTTATCAATGTTATTTGATCCCCTAAATCTGTCACTGTCAAATCCATCAAAACGCAATCTGTCAACCTGGCAAGATGTACAGCGCTACATGCTAACCGTTGGAGGCACATGACCAACTCCTAAGCTCCTTAAAAATATATATAAAAAATTCTCCTCATGTTTCTCATGTATTCAAAAATACACCATTTGAAGTATACCAAATTTTGTATCTGCAGGATCACAAATGATTGTGTGTATAAATAAGATGCTGTGACCCAGTGATAAGCACCACTTAGATATTACCTTAAAGACAACTAAATAAATCAAAATAAGGAATCTCATCCCACAAGAAAATTTCGCCATTTGGTTGAGCCAGGAATGGTGTCATTTGTCAAGTTAATGGTGCATTTATACCATGCCTTTCACATCTCAAAGTATTTTAGAATCTCACCCAAAAAGAATTCTCTGGACAATAAGAAGGAACAAGATAATGTCAAGTATTATTCCTCATGCACTTGTATGGGAAGCTGGCACTGGAAGAAGTGATTAAGAAGTGGATCAGGTATCTCAGAAAATGGTTATTTTGAATTTCTGAACAGGGAAGATGGAGAAAACTATGCTTGGTGATGGTGGCAGAAATGACAGAAGATTGTATAATGTATGTGGAGGCTGGTGGAGTGGAAGGGGTAACTCCTGCCCCATTCGATTGCCTACAAGGTGACAGTGGGTGCACCTAGTAGAGCTGCCACCCCACAGCTACAAAGGACAGAGTTCAATCCCATCTTTCAGTGCTGTCTCTGTAGAGTTTGCACATTCTCCCTCAAGAGAGTTTCCAATGGGTACTCCAGTTTCCTCCCATATTGCTAAGATATGAGAGTTGGTCAGTTAATTGGTCACTGCATATTGTTCCTTGTGTTTATGCAAGTGGTAGAACTTCAGGGGAAAATCAATGGGAATGCAGGGAGAATAGGTTCCAGGGGAAAAATCAGCAGAGGAATAGGATTGTTCTGTGAACTGGCATAGCTTTCTGTATCATGAGGATATATTAAGTACAAATACAGATTGTAATGATTTCTGCATCCATTGCTGATATAGGATTGTCTGGATGTATTGAAGAATGACAAAATTTGGAGTTACTATTGTCAATAAAAGGGAGGTGTACTTTGACAACCGCAAGTGCTGGCAGATACTCCACTAAAGAAGCTGACCATGAAACCAGTGTAACAGAGAAGGGAATAGTCTTCATGGTTCAAGGTTTTCAGATGCCACACTACCAGCCTCGGTGGAGGCAGTACAGGAGATCAGAGATGTCCTATCCACAGGGGACCAGAAGGCATATACTGCAAAAGCTGTACGTGCAGTCAGATCTAGAGATCAGTGCCAGGAACCTGCCTCAAAAAGGTTCCGTGACCTCAAATAAGCTGGCAAGATCAGAACTTGCTTCCTCAAAAGCCTTATACTACCAAATGATTTAGGCACTGCTCATTTGAACAAACCCGCATCATTTCACCAATAATCTCTGTCCCAAGAGTCATATGCTCCACTATGGCAAGCTTCACACCCACATCTCTCAGATTCTACATACAGCCAGCTACAAGACTGAGAGCAACAACACTTAAGCACATTGCACTTAAGTTACTGACATGCTTCCCTCACATAGACAACAACTGGATGTGACAGAAACTAAATGGAAGTGGACAGACATGAACTGGTCAGATATGAACAGGCAGGGAAGAGAGGGATTGTGGATCAGGCAAATGGGATTAATTTAATTTAGCATCATGATTAGTGCAGACATGGTGGGCTGAAGGTCCTGTTCCTGTGCTGTAGTATGTTTCTATGTCTCTGCATTCCCAGGAAGGGGATGGTCTTTCTGTTGCCTAGGACGTGACCAACATCAGGGGTAAAAATTTCCAAAAGGTGACAGTATCCCCATTGTTAAAAAGCAAAATAATGATGACAATTGAAATCTGAAATTAAACAGAAGATACTGGAACTGCTCAGCAAGTTAGGCAGCTCTATCCACCAGTGCTGCCTGACCAGTTAATTATTCAACATTTTCTGCCTTATTTTCTCCACAGGTAATCCTTACTTTCCATATCACAGCCCCTCATATGCAGTTCCAATAATGGAAGCACCAGACAGAATACTCGAGAACATCTCATCCCCCACAACTCAGCTTTACTTTATTCTTCAGGAGCTGAAGTGGAAAAGGGACAAAGTCCTGGCCAAGCAGAACAGTGCTGCAATGAAAGCTCACACTGCTGTCATAGCTTTTCCCTGCTCTGGGGCTATAGCAGGGGACCAGTTTCAGTGAAGTTGCCCCAATAGAATCACTTGCATTTCTTTCTTGCCAAGGGAAAAAGTGCTTCCTGAATACCCAGAAAACCACACCAGTCACTCTCAGAAGAATTTTGCATCTTGAAACAACTAGAAAACACAAACATTGCAATTGACATTTGAAGTAACCTCTTTTTTTTCAAAAAAAGGGAGAATTCCTTTAAATACTGCTGGTGCTAGTTCCTTCCTGCTGTTGGACATGTGTTCATCAGTGCATGCTTAAGACAAGGTTTCGATTGAAATATTGAGCTCCTAAAATGGCAGCTGTGTCATCTCAGTGTTACGTGCAGAATGATATCATGATCCACATAATCCACATACTTCCAGTGGGTGTTACCCATATAGTGTTCAATGTGATTTGCACACAGCCAGGGGTAACAGGAGCTACTGGAAGTGGACAGTCATGCTTCTATATCTGAATCCCCAAGGAAGAGTTGGTACCATCATGCCTATGACTGTACACAGCAAAATGCCATCTGGTTGTCCAATTACCAGCTGCAATGCCCAGATACCTGGACCTACCAAAGCAGAATTTCCATACTGCAAAAAGCTTAAAGCAAGATAGTAACTGAATGCTGGCAGTCTAAATCAGATCAGCATATGGAGTCAGGCAGAGGTACAGCATGGAAACAGGCCCTTTGGCCCATTGTGTCAATAACCCACTTCCACACCAATCCTACCTTAATCCATTTTATTCTTCCAACATTTCCTTCCAGGTGCTAATATTCACCTACACACCAGGGGCAATTTACTGTGACCAATTAACCTACCAACTGCACATCTTTAGAGTGTGGGAGGAAACTAGAGGATCCTGAGGAAACCTATAATGTCACAGGGCGAACATGCAAATCAACACAGATAGCACCAGAGGTCGGGATTAAACCCAGATCACTGTGTGGCAGCAGCTCTACAGCAGCCACCCCTGATGCTGGAGCAGATACTGATCAAATAACAATGAACGTTTATATTATACTTATGATCCTTCAATGTAATACTAGAAGTGTAAGGAATTATATTCATATAACATTAGCAATGTAGACTTAAGAAATAGCCAACCTACCAAACCACAAGATCCTGGAACTGAGAAGTAGTCAAATGTTGGAAACCCTCATTTTGAAGTAATTTTGGTGTCAGTTAGCACCTTGAAAATCAATTTTCAAGAACTTCAGCAAGTCATCCACATTGAAACACCAGTTCGGGTACCACAACCCCAATGCTGGGCCAGAAGCTTTCTCCTTTGAGCATCATATCAGGTTGGACCTAATAATCTACCCAAGGTGATCCTCATTTTGGCATGTTACATTCCAAATAGATTAACTTGGGGGCACATGAATTTAAAACAAGTGGAAGTGGACACAAATCAGATCAGTCTCTACTCTTCCAAAAAAAAGGTTGAGATGAGTCTCTACGACAATCTTTAAAGCTATCATATGGTGAAAACCAAGGGAATGTTTCCATTGGTGAGGAATGGCATATCTAGAGGCCTTGAAGGTAAAATAGTCACCAAGAAATCCAACAGGGTATTCAGAATAAATTTCTTTACCAAAATAGTGGAAAGAATATGGAACTGACCACCACATGGAGTAGTTAAAGTGAAGAGCATAGATTACTTAAGTGGAAGTTAGACAGGAAATGGAAGAGAATAGAGGGTTATCCTGATGTGTTTAGTAAGGAAATATGTGGCCCTAGCAAAACAAATGCCAGCACGGGCTGGCTAGATCAAATGATCACTTTTTGCATGATGCATCCTATGTAAATCAGTGTACAGGTCCTCCTCAGCTTACGACCACCTAGGTACAGCCCATATATACAAAATCAAGCTTTTAGGAGACTGGTGGGATGGATTTGCCAGCTGCAGCAAATTACAAACAAAACCCTGCGTAACTTGGGGACAACCTGTATACAGTTATATTTTGCCTTTGAAACAAAGTTTGCATTGAAGCTCATTCAACTGTGATTTGCTCAAACTGAGCAGTCATAGAGTCAGAGTTTTACAGCACAGCAACAGGCCTTTCGGCCCAACTGCTCCATGCCAACTAAAATGCCCCATCCAAGCTAGTCCCATTTGCCAGCATTTGACCCGTAACCCAATACATAAATAGTTGAAAAGCTTCTTGAACATTATGTGATTTACATATTTGAACATGTACAGAAGGTGCTGACCAGATTACAGTGAGGATTTTTTCTTCAACATTCAAAAATTTGCAATAAAGTAGGAAAATGGTTTTCCCCTTGCACCTGAAAATCTGATTATGCTGTTAAGAATTTTGCAGGAGGAGGACACATTCATTTCAGAGTCTGGTGCTGGAGAGCGATTCCAACAAAGAACTTGATGGAGTGAGAGAATAGATGGAGGAGAATTAGGCATGCTCCAATGCAAGAAGTTTACTTAAACCCAAAAAGGTGCATCTCTCCAGCTGCAGAATTAGTTTGCAAGCAGATCACAGATGCTATGTGGATGAAACCACATCCCAAAACAGCACAAATTCACGTTACCAGTGCTAACCCCAAGAACAGAAAAAGGATTATGTTCAACTACAAATTAAATATGAATCAGAAACCTTGGATATTTAATTACCATCAATTAATGCCAGTCTACTGAACACTTCACTACTTTTTACTGAGAATAAATAATTTAATGTATTTAATTTACAAGCAAGCAAGCAAGCCTGAAAATACTTTAAAATATATCAGTACCAGAAGCATAAAAGGGAGAAATGACAGAATTCGTTCATTTCACCTGAAGGGTTATCAGGAAAGGAAACATTTTCCAAGCATCAATTGAAGCTAAATCAGTCACAAAGTTTAATTACCACTTCAATGATAAGGAACGTACCAAATGTTGGAGAAATGCTAAAGACAGAAAATAACACAAAAATGAGTTTAGAGTAGATAGATGTTAAGGGAAAAGAGCATTGTGTCAGGATAAATTTTAATCTCACAATTTTCTGCAATATTGTGTTATTTTTTAAAATATTGGACCAGGAAGAAGTCCCATCATAAAACAGACCCTGTCCCCACCATGAGTTAATCCCCGTTAGCAGTTTCTGTGAAGGCTGGTTTCTTGCAGGCCCTTGCACAAGTATGTAAACCAATTGTTTTAGTCACCAGAGCACTAACAGGCTAAAACAAGTTAAAAACATTAACTTGGACACTCCATCTCAATCTAACAAAAAAAAACAATTGCACTATTTTTGAAACAGGAATTTTCATGAACTAAAAATCAGGTTACCCATGGCAGATGGAAATTGCGATTGTTTGTGATAAGCTCATTTTAATAGTACTAATCAAACAGCAATATGTTGCTTCTCTTAATCTATCAAGGATTCTTCTCATTAGGAAAAAAAGGTAAACTTCACCTTCGGCAATATGCAATGGGGTGACTGGAATTGCTGAATATGGCCAAAGTGGAAACTCTACCCCAGCACGCACTTGCATAGTCCCTATGGTATTTATGAACCTCTGCAAACAGAAAACCACAGTTACTCTACCCATTTATATCATATTTGGTGGAGACAAGCAAACATCTTGCTGAAAAAAAAAACCACATAACGCACTTGTTACCCACCTCCAAATACTAATGAAATAATTGGCACAAATAAAAAGCTAAAATAGAGAAGCAGGAAAGACTGCCTTGATTTTATTTTTCATGGTGCCATCTCAATTAAAAGCTAAAATCCTGGGTGCCTGTCATCTGTGGGGTCACTACAGTTTCACCAAGACCAGCTTCTATCAACTGTTCTGTACTTAACTTTTTTGGCATTCAAATTTGTTTTGACAAAGTGTTTAGGGGAATATTGTGGTTAAAAACTAACAAAACAATTACTGAACACTGAAATCCAATCCGCAAGTATTTCAGTTCAATTGCAACATCTTTCATTCTCCAAATTACAAGCACAATTTTAACCTGTTTGCATTTCTATTTCACAATTAACAGTACACTATAAAGCAAGGCAACTATTGTTTTACTACTAAACAAAGCTAGGGAAACAAAACTTAAACTTGTAAATTCCATTGCTATTGTCTCAGTTTCACTCCGTGTATTCTGCTAAGGAACTTGCATGACTAACCTTTGCCCCTGCCCAAAGATCATGCTAATTACCATGTGTTAGTAACCACGGAGACAATAGTCAAAAGAAGACAAGGCAGTCTTTCCAACAGGATCAACTAAATGTCAAGAGTAATTGCAACAGCCAACAACACTTACAGTGCCAAGAGTATTACTGCTGGATATCAGTATTTTTCCATGGCACAAATGCGAGATCGTATATCCACTCTACAGACTTGATGTAGTAACACACCAAACATATTGACTTTTGTATTGTTCTTCACATACACACGAATTGAAAATTTGAAGTTAGTCAATATGAAGAATTTAACCATTCAGAAATTAACAATATTTGAAGTGAAATCATCCTATACAATGGCATTATATCAATGCATTGATCTGACAAATATTAATACCAGATTATGATAACTTTTATATAAATGTACATATGAACCAACACGACTTTTTACCAACACTTGCATTACATAAAAACTGCATTTTATTTCAAAGAGAGTGTTTAAGATAGAAAAATTACTCAAAATAGTCAATCCAATGTCATACCATATAAATGAGTGTTACAATTCAGTCTCTTGTCAGATGTTACATGTTATATAAATAAATTCCATTTTCAATGTCTATTTTCTGAAAATTCACAGACTTTAGGTTCAGATCTTTTACTTACAGTAGCTAACATTACAGGTGCACCACTCCTATTGAACAGTTAACTACAGCCTAACCACTTGACCCAAGCCCACAAGACCCAACCACATGTTGGGTGCAAGTCAACTTTTAGAAAAAAAACTAGGACAAGGCCTACAGCCACCAGCTCTCTAAATGAATGTGACAGCAAGGTTTCCAGATGGGAACTCTCATTCACATACAGGAACACCACCAACCGCACACTCTCCACCCCTCCCCCCCCCCCAAATTCACACTTGGCAAATTCGCTTGTCATCGCTTCATCTTGGAAGTTTCCTATCCACAGTACTGAGGAAGTATCTTCACTAGAACAACTACAGTGATACAAGGTACCAGCTTGACATTTTGAATTTTGTTAAGTTATTGCATTTAGCTGTGATGAAATCTATACAAATTTACCATCATTGATATTATTAGAATCACTGACTAAAAGTGAACTGCTTGCTGATTGAAAAATGATCAAATAGTCATATAATAGTTTACTTTTGACAAGTGTTTTTTATATTTAATCACCAAACTCTCAAGTGGAAAATATCTCACACATGTGGACTTGTTTGAAGAAAAAACCTAAATCGGATTCCATGAGGTGGCATTAAATCCAGTGCTTCCAAAATGCAAAACTATGTAAGGACTGTATTAATCAGAAATATCCCCCTGCAGATGGTTGTATTTTTGTGAACAAGCACTATTTTTGGAGAAGCAACCTTTAGGTTCCTAGTGTTGCACAGTATTTCTTCAAAAAGGAACCTAAAGCTGTAGCATAGACAGTTTTGTACATTGGTAGCAGAGGTGAACAATGCACCTGCAACTGGTAATGTGGCTAAGTGAACAGTAACCATATTCTAAGAGTGATTTTTTTCCCTGATTGTAACGAGGTTCGTCATTATTGTAAGTATACTCTTTTCCTGCCGCACTGATGCTTAGCTCTTTGCTGATATAAATAGTCTGATGGTTTAATTGTCTGATTTAACATCTGGTAGAATAAGTATCATTTTCTTGAAGACCAGGGGATCACAGTGACACACACAATGTGGAACTTACCATAATCTGGTATTGGTCAAGGCACGCAAATTCATGGTAAACCAGAGGTGTGTTTATGCGAATACATATTCAGAGAGTTACTTTTTTAATTCACCACAGGTCTAATACCTGAACAAATAGTTGCACATTTTAAATTAGAAATGTTAATTCACCTGCACCAATAAATATACGTTTTCCCTGATGATTTCAAAAGAATCAGAAACCAAAGTTGACCATGACTGGATCAGATTTCCACAACATCACTATGAATAGTATGTTCTTGGCCAACTCTTCACATATACCACTTGGATATCATCTTTGAAAGGTAATAATTAACAATTATTGGTCAAACACACAATTATCCCCAGTCTTCCCTTCAGAGCTCAATATTTAAAATCATAAGAAGTCTTTCATAAAGAGTCAAAAGACTAGGATTGTCATTCACGTGTAGTCTGGAAGGCTGGCCAATAATTCACTACAGAAAGAGGGAATGAATTGTCTCAGCAACACTTTAATAAACTAACATTTCTATGCAAGAAAAATAAAATTACATTTACTGAGTGCTTTGATGATTATCGGCAATGATTTCAACAGAATTACATAAAGTAACCTACATTTTTGAAAAAAATTCATTAATGCCAGCAAAAATATAGAGAATGTGAATACATAGCTTACTGAGGGGGAAAAAAACGATCTTGGAAAGTGGTGCAAAATAAATGTAATTCACAAATATCAGCCAGAATCATTTGACAAGATTTCCTTCAGATGCCTGAACCTTTATCATTTAACCATAGCAGAGCTATTTATCCTATCGCAGGTCATTCTAACACAGTATCTGCCATTCAGCCCATTAGGTAGTCTGTTTTTTCCATGTGAGCTATCTAATTTAATCTCACTGTTCTGACTGATCACTGCACATTTCATTTCTCTTTTATAAGCAGTATTCTTCCCCACCCAGACCCCAAGAGTTTGAGGAGGAAACAAGTAGAAGCAAACAATTTCCACCCATCAGTAGCACATGAAAAGCACCAGTTGATTTCCTTTCCATTTTATCCCCCAGTTGATACAGAAACCTACTCATGGCAAGTGATAACAACAGTAGGCGATCTATTTAAAATAAGCATGCACTGTACTACATCTGGATGCTTTCCCATACTGCAAAGAGAATGATTTCAATCATTTTCTTTGAGGCTTATGTGCCATAGGTAGATCACGCTGCCACCACAGCATTCAAAGAACAATGGATTTCTTCCAGTTAGTTGAACTTACGGGAAATATCAGCTTGTCTTTCCACTGTTAAATTTTACCCAATTGAAAGCAAAGTCAACAACTGAGAGATTCATGTCCCACCTATCTGGGATTCTGCACCTAGTAGTATGACTGATGCTTGAAATCCAGGCATTGTCAAAAATTGCCACTAATAAAGAATAATTAAAAATAGTTTGGTTTGGGCTAAGCTGGCATAGTTAATCTTTTAAAAATTAACTTTTAAAAATCATCCCGTTTGTTTGATCCACTACATTTTTTGCATACAGGCTACAACAAACTTCTGTTCCCAAGAACCACTTGTAACCCAAACTATTCGTAAGTCAGAAATGAACAAAAACAGTACATGGGAAGGGATCACAGAACCAGCTGTAACAGGAGAGTGAGCAGGCGCAGGAAGAGTGGCCACCAGTCGGCCTCACAGACTCAGTGAGCAAGTCTGCTCAGCGTTCCCAGCCCGATTGTTATGGTGTGGGATAGGGGAGGGAGGGTGGGGAGAGAAGGCATATTCAAATGCTGTCCCCACTCAGCAGAAGATGCCTGCAGCCCTACAGCAGACAGCAAATCTATCCACATCCATCCCACTGGTCTCCCAAACACTTGTTCACATGTCATGAACTAAGCTAAACTTCTGACAGAGCACTGATATATAGTGCAAAATGTTAAGTCATCATAAAACACCAACAGGTATAAAATTCAAGCAAGTGACCCAATTATTAAAGTTATCCATATTAATTTGAATTATTAATTTATTCTAAACTTTTATTTCATCACTTCCACTATTCGTCTGACATTGGTGCTTGCACTTACCTATTGATGTGCAAGGGAATCTTTACCTCTCATGAGTTGTGTTGTAGCAACAGAGTCACATGTGCGCCAGAGCAGAAAGGTCAACAGATCCCCCCTTGGAGAACATTATTTTTTATGTAAAACGAGTCTACAATTTACCAGATTAATTGAATTCAGATTCCCATCTTAACATGGTGGGATTTGTACCCTCACACTCTGGATCGTTGGCCCAATGCTACAGCTAGAGGATTGCAGCTCAATTCATTGTTAGCCGCAAGCTGCATGACACACAGGTGGGAAACAGTGAATGTGCTCTTCACCTCGACTCCTGGGGTACAAAATATGAACATATCCAAAATACTCTTCAGAAAAGAAACAATTTTCAAGGATGTAGTTCTATATGGTACAGCACCAAGCTTAAAACCAATTCAGTGTCAAGTGCAAAGAGGAGGCAGATTCCATTGGTAGTCCTCTTTAGCAAGGCTGGATTTGGACTATATGGTTGGACTGATGTTGTTATTTTTCCATTGTTGTGAAATAATATGCAACTGCCAGAATACCTCTGCCCTTTGTTCCTTGTTATATTTCTTCATTGTAGCTTCCCCCATTTCATTTTATTTCACTTGGCTTTGTCTTCATTCGTTAATAATCCACTTATCTGCCACTGATAAACCAAGTCCAAATAACCACAAAATAAGCCTTTTACAAGCAACATTTTCAGTACAGTTAATCATCTGCAGCATAATGCATTACTAGAGGATGTAATATAAAAATAGCATCTGCTCCACCAACAGACCAAGTGTCAGGGAGGCTCAAAATCCTCGAAGGTTATCCACCGCTAATTAGTATTTTGACACAGAAACATCTACTTTAGAAAATTTTGGAATAGGAATCTAACCTGCAACAAAGAAAATTTCCCCACAATTGTTTTCTCTTCCAGGTTCCTCCACAGTTATATGGGAGCTTCTTACTGAGGGGAAAGGTTATGACTGCCTCGTACCTGCTATCAATGCAAACATCATCATTGGGTGCAGCAGAGCACATCTCTTTGCAAATGTTTGGTCCTTTCTGGGAGGAGGTGCCTGGGATAAATTAATGAGTTGCCTTCAAGCCAGCAATCCAGAGTTTGGGAATTCTACAGACTAGAATTTATGGTTACATTTTCATTAAAAAAATCTCACTGCATCTTGGTGCTCCAATACTCCTGAAAATCAAGTGCTATTTCTGCTGGTGTCCTCTTTAAACCTGTTTTTAAAAAAAAATGAGCTGCTTGAAAAAGTGTGTAGTAACCAAAATAAGATATGGGTTGAGATGGCAGATCCAGGGAAATTTTTAGTTAATGATTTAAACAAAGAAAAGTAGATATGCTCTTGTTGCTCACACAGACCTCAATAAGCTTTAAATGGTCTGCCAGGTTTCCAAAGGGAATTCTTCATAGTTCTATGTAATCAGGGTATAAATTGCAACTCCAGTGGCATATCACTTAAGCAAAGAAAGAACATGGTGCAACAGACTATTTAATCAAACACTCTTAAACTATATTTGCATAAATGCAAAAAGGGTTTCATAACCAAAGACTAGTGCCTAGAAATTCTCGTGCACCCTAATATTACATTCAGAGGCATGTTTTAGGGTGGCTGGCAGTCATAGCATCTATGGTCTGTTTGAAGCCGGGGGAATTCAAGGGTCAACCTGTCAGGTTGAGTTATTGAGTTAAGTGGGTAGTATCCAACCTGAACATAAGAAGATAGGAGCAGGAGTCACCTACCAGGCCACTCAATCCTGCCCCACCATTCAATATGATCATGGCTGATCTATACTAACCTCTTCATCTGTGCCAGTTCCCTGTGGCCCTCAATTCCTTCATCTTTTAAATATTTGTCTATCTCCATCTTAAATATTTCTAACGATCTGCCCTCCACCACCCTCAGAGGCAGAGAATTCTAGGGATTCACTGCCTCAGAGAAATTTCTATGCACTTCAGCTTTAGATAACTGGCCCCTTATCTGGTCTGCTTGTTCATGACTCTTCCACTTGTGAAGTCATCTCAATATTCACCCTGTAGAGCTCCATAGGATGTTATACATTGGAATAAGGCCTCCCCTCATTCTTGAAAACCTTTGGCACTATGCTGGGAAGGTCAAGTGATCTCTGGAGTGGCCACAAAATGGCACACCCAAGGACAATGTGATCCAAGTAACTCTAATCCTCCAAAAAGAGCATTGCATGGAGAAACACCCAGTGTACCCCATTTCTGAAATATCAGATTGCAAAAGGTGACTAATGCCCAGAAGTATCTAGCCAAAAAGCTGAAGTACCCAAATTAATTTGGAAACAATGGTGATCATGCTTTACTTAATTACATCAAGGTAG
>JARFYF010000061.1:16555692-16568670 GCA_030265395.1 Rhina ancylostomus | reverse complement strand
AAGATTGTCAAAGGATACAGCAAGATACAGATGTGTTGGAGATATGAGCGGGGAAATAGCAGATGGAGTTTCATCCAGACAAGTGTGAAGTGTTCCACTTTGGGTGGTCAATTGTAAGGGGAAAGTATACAGTGAATGGCAAGATCCTTGGGAGTATTGATATATAGAAGGATCTTGGGATACAAGTCCATAGCTCCCTGAAAGTGGCAACACAGATAGATCCAGTGGTAAAGAAGGCATACTGCATACTTATCTTCATCAGTCAGGGTGTCAAGTATAAAAGTCAAGAAATCATGTTGCAGCTGTGTTTAACTTTGGTTAGGCCACATTTATAGTATTGTGTGCAGTTCTGGTCGCCCCATTACAGGAAAGATGAGGAGGCCCTGGAGTAGGTGCAGAGGACATTCAGCAGGACATTGCTTGGATTAGAGAGTATTCACCATCAGGAGGGGTTGGACAAACTTGGATTGTTTTCTCTGGATCATCGGATGTTGAGGGTTCACCTGACAGAAGTATATAAAACTAAGAGAGACAAAGATAGGTTAGATAGTCTTTTTCCCATGGTGGACAAGTCAGATACTAGAGGGCATAGCTTTAAGGTAAGAGGGGGAAAGCTTAAAGGGAATGTGAAAGGGAGGCAAGTTCTTTCTTTTTTTACACAGAGAGTGGTAGGAATGTGCTACCAGGGTGGTGGTGTATACTATACTATATTGACGTCACAGATACTATAGTGACGTCTGAGAGACATTTAGCCAGGCACATGAAATGCAGTAAATGGAGGAATATGGATCATGGGCAGGCAGTTGGGATTAGTTTAATTTAGCATCATCGTCAGCACAGACATCGTGGGCTGAAGGGTCTGATCCTGTGCTATACTGTTCTATGTTCTAAATATTACTTAAATCAGACCCATGTCATAATATGACAACACAATATTTGTAACAAGGAACAAGTCAATAAAACATTTCATATGTAGATATATAAAATTAAATATAGGTTGTCAAAAATGTAAGTACTTCCAAGAAGAAACTGAGCAGCAATCGATGCATCTGTTGCTGGTTCAGGAAAATAAAGATCTTTAACTTTACTGACTGGCAGCAACAGGCACCCAGGAGGATTTACTCAGCAATACTGATATGTCATGAATGCTGCTTATCCCAACATGCAACATCATATGCAGTGACAAAATTGATATATATGATGGGAGACTAGTTGCATATGCTGTACAGAAATGAGGAGAGTTGGCAGGAATGAAGGACAGGGAAGGGGCTAAAATTGGGCAGTAGAGAGACTGAAATAATTGCATGTCTATTCCTGTTGGTTTCTGAGTTCTGGATCTGGATTAGGTGTCCCCAGTTTGTTTTCAGAGAGTAGTAGAATGTTTTATAACACATCTTTATCCAAGTTTTTTCTCCCACTTTCAATAAATTATGCAAAGTCCTTAAACAGAGCAATTGGAACTTGATGAAATATGTGTGAATTTTTGTTGCAGTCTTCTGAATGTTTTTGCTAAGATGGAAAAAAAGTAAACATATGTTGCCCCAGCCTGGGCAACAAAGCAGCAAAACTTACCAGCTCAACTGTACAAACATCTTACATGTTCCTAGAAGCCTACAGCACTTTCAAAGCAAAATCCAGATCACAGAAAGAACAGTTCCTTCATCAGTAGCTTCCCCATTCATTTCTCACTTCCACTATATGCTGTGCTTCTTCTGCTAAATAAAATACAAATAATTTGGGTTTAGATAGAGCCTTAGTGTAAGTAAAATATTCCAACATGCTTTTAGAATGTTAACAAACAAAACTTGATATCAATCCACATAAATTCTAGTAAGGATGATCAAAAGCATAGTCAAAGAGCTATGTATTAAGGAGTGAATTAAAAGAGAGTGCAATTAAGGATTAGATTACCAGCTTGGGGCCTGGGCAGCTGAAGTCAGAGCTGCCTTGCTCAAAGCATCAGCAGTGTTATTTTCCCTTTGAAAGATTCCACACAAAGTTGTTGAATGTAAGCAAAAGAAATGTGAAGGTTAGCTGTTTCTGGGGCTCAAGCATACTTTACTGGATGTAAGAATAGGTCATTCTGCTGCCATGCCACTGCTATTGCAATGTCAATGCATTTCAAGCCTTATTAGAATCTGGGGATGACATATATTCTAATTGCATAATGCACATTGATGAAAGTAAAAATGACTGTTTAAAGTTGTTTTGTGCAAGCCAAGCCACAAAGAGTTAATGGTTCAGTGGAGAACATGTACCAGATCAGCCTGCACATCTTAAAGCACTTGCATACTTAGAAAAGGCTGGCCACTTGTGAAGTTTGACTAATAATAGCCCAGCTGTTTTGTGTTCCCTAAATTTTTGATATTGTCATTTACATTAATCTGCAAAGGTCTTTTCATTTGAAAAGTATAATTTTCCAATGTACAAGAGCTTCCTCAAGTATTTTTGAATATTGAAAAAGTTGAGGTATTTTTATTTTGACTTAGCTTCTGCACTACCACTTAACTCAGAGGTTTTGGATACAAAACTTATAACATCACCTAGGGACTGAGAATATTATGTAGGCTGACTGATGCTTCAATGTGGTGCTAAGGGAGTGTCGCCTTGTTGCAGATACCATTGTTCAGGTTGAGATATTAAAGCAAGGCCTTGCCTGTTTGTTCAGGTAGCCCTAGTTAAGGAAGAAGCTGTCGAATTCTCGACAGAGCCTGTTCAAAATTGTTTTCCTCACAAAATCGGATAGATTAATGATTCATCTCATTACTTTTCTGTGGGACTGTGTGCAAACTGATTGACAACTTTGCTGCATAATAACCATATCTGTAAAGGCAATTGAAACCTTAGTGGAAGACAGGACCAAAGGGTATCTCATTAACCAATGAAATTTAAGATATTGAGAGAAAAAATCAGCAGAGAAATGAGGTACTATTGAGTCTAATCAGATTCAGAAAGAGAAATAGAGGCAGATAAAAATCAGGTTATGTTAGAGAGATAAATGAGACAAAGGATTAGTAAGAAAATGTTTCTATTTTAAAAATATTTTGGAAGAAATTACTACATGCTGAAATTGTTTCCTTTCAGGGATGGAAATTGTGATTGGCATGGGTGCTTCATGCTTTCGTGCTTAATACCAGCATTTATCATCTCTTCCCTTTGATGGCTCTGTCCTAAGTCCCACTGTCGACATTCTTGCCATTGTTTTGTTCTCTGGCTTCAAATAGGATTTCCATATTTCATTTCCAAAGTGTCTATTAACCAGCTTAGCTTCCTGTCTCATACCAACCATTTGTTGCAGCTAAGCAATTTTAAATCAAAATAAATCTGTTGACAGTGCCATATTGTATATTGTTTCCTTATCCAAATACATCTACCATCTCCCACATATTCCTGAATATCATACAAGAAAAGGTTATTCATCTAGTTATTATTCTCTTTCTCACCAATCTGTGTTCATCTTATATTAGTTCATTCTTTCTCTGTTCTCTTTCACTTGTATTTATTTTGTGTGTCGTCAGTGCCACGACAACCATTTTCCTCTCATTCTTTCTAAGTTCCAAGTACATTGACCTGAAAGTCATGCTTTCTTTCCCTTCATGTTAAATTGAGGTTTATTGCATTTCCTGGATTCTATTTCATAAAACTCTACATTATGGAACTGTTTACTTCTTTAAATCTTTGAGTTTTTTGCAGGCTTTTAAACCCTAGTGACTAAGGTTTCCAACTACTAATTACTATGTTGTAATTTACTTCATCCCTTATATGGCTTTTCAACCTGATTGTTGCTTTTCCTAGACACCTCCATCTTAGATAGTAGAATAGATTCAGGACTTAAGTCATCTTCTTCCCAAAGTATTGCCAGCAGGCCTTGTCATATAACTAAATTACAGACATGACTGATTTTCAAAGTTGCAAATGCTAATGGGTTTAATTTAAATCAGTTTATCACATTACTAATCAACACAATGGCATCTGATCAATGTAAATGTCATAGCCAAGCTCCCTGGGAAGTTTATGATTAAATTCTCTTCACACAAATGTAAAAGTAATTGGAGTCATAGAATAATAGAGCATGGAAATAGGTCCTTCAGCCCAACTCGTCCATGCGAATCAAAGTGCTGACCTAAGCTAGTCTCGTTTTCCTGTGTTTGGCCAAGATTCCTCTAAACATTAATTCAGATAATGAACTGCAATTTTTACCTTTAAAGTCTTCACTGCATTAAAAGAAACCAAAACTGAACCAAGATATTATGGTCAATATTGTCACAATTGTTGCAAGCAATGATTAGGATTTTAAAATATGATAGGTACTCACTTCTTTGCACTCAGATCATAGAAGACTGTGTTGGAACATATGCTGAATAGAACAGGAACAGATGATTGGCACTTATGGTAGTGATAACTCTATATCAGCCATGAACTGATGATAAAACAGGGTCATGGAAAACAATAGAGCCCATCAGGGGTAAGCACTGGTTGTTCTGTAACTCTTGTAGTCCACAAGCTGTTTACATGTTCCCTCAATTAAGGATAAAATGTATAGTGAGGCACTAACCAACAATAAGAAACTCATGACATTCTCAGTAGATTTACAACAAAATTGCCATGAATAATAAAATTAGTTCATTTTCAACATGTTTTGAGGTTCATTATTCTTTCATTCTGCAGAAAAGAGAAGTTGTTGAGAAGGCAAACCCCCAAGATAACTCTTGTAGCATGTGTGGCATAAATGTTGAAGACACTAGTGGCCAGATGCCCACTAGTAGCGTATTACAAATTCTTGATTTTCTTTACAAGGACTAGGATCACTTCAGTTGCGTAGCAATTGTATGGTAGCGTAGTGGTTAACGCAATGCTATTGCGATTGGGGTTCAATTCCCGTCACTGTCTGTAAGGAGTTTGTACATTCTCCCGTGTCTGCGTGGGTTTCCTCTGGGTGCTCCGGTTTCTTCCCACATTCTAAAAAGATGTATGGGTAGGTTAATTTGGGGTTTAAAATGGGCAGCGTGGACTCGTTGGGCCAGAAGGGCCTGTTACCATACTCTAAATAAAAATTAAATTAAAAGTTGCAATAAAAACAGAAAATGCTGGAAACACTAACAGGTCAGTCAGCGTCTGTGGAAAAGAGAAACAGAGTGAACATTTTAGGTATAAAACTGAGGGTATTCGACCTGAAATATTAATTCTATTTCTCTGTCCACAGATGTTGCCCAACCAGTTGAGTGTCTCCAGCATTTTCTGTTTTATTTCAGATTTCCTCCATCTGCAGTTTTTTTTATTTTTCACCTCAGTTATAAACTCATGGATCATTAGAAGTATTTAATGTGGCAGTGGATAAATATTTGATAGATCGGGCAACAGAGGCATATGGGGAACTAGTACACAAGAGGAGTTGAGGCCAGCATAGATCACCCATGATCAAATTAAATGATAGGGCAGGCTTGCAGGGCCTGAAGGCCTACTCCTGCTCCTGTTTTCTTGTGTTCTTACAACACTATTCATCTATTGATCTACTGTGCTCAACAGTTCCAAGTTTGATCTGGGCATGCAAATATTTTTCATCTTGATGAATAAAATTTATGGTTTTGTATAAAGTTTCACTGGTGTCTGAGCATTAGTCTATTTTTGAAAAGATGCAGAAGTCATCAATTTTTTTTAGCAATTTCTAATAAAGTAATGTCACATTTATTCATGCCCATATTTTTATTTACCAAATGTTAGTGAAAAGTTCTGATGCCAATTGCACCTGATGTAAAGTAATATAATACTGAGGAGGCATTGTCTAAATATTCTTTATATGTTGCATTCCTTGCATGTAGCATTCAAATATACCAAAGCTCAAACAAAGTTTTCATTTGCTTCCATTACAAGCAGAGAAACCACACAGAACATCCCCTTTACAATATTTTTTAAAACCACTTTCACATCAACAGAAGTGTGGCTTCGACCACCTGTTCCTCAGGCTGAAAGGAGGTTGCATGTTATGTCCCACCTGCAAATGAAGAAAGTAGACAGGAAGTAAACTGCTGCCACTAATTTAGTTGTACTTGCATTTCAATTATGGTAGACCATTGATTTGGGAAAATGAGACAGATGTGGCTTACTCCTCTACCTTCAAATGTCACTAATAATTAAATACTTCTTCATTTGCAAGTATTATACTTATTCTCACCCATGCTGAAATTAGTGTATTAAAAACTAACAGCATTTATGGACCATTATACTGTCAGACATTCACAGAAGTGTTTTACCTTGTTGGCAGGGCAGTAATCTTGTCTCTGATCCAAGGCTGTGTGCACACTAGTGTAATACGTGCTGTGTGGTAATAAAGGATTGTTGTGTTGTAAGGGACGCTAATTTTTGAATGGAATGTTAAATCAAACTGCTATTCATTTCCTCAGGTAGCTATAAAAGATCTATGGCACCATTTGAAGAGCAAGGTAATTTTTCTCCTTGCCCAACCAAAACTTAAGAAGGAATGATGTGGTCACTTATTTAGTCTGCATTTGTGGGATCTTACTGAGCACTAAAGTAGCTACTGCATTACGAGTCATAAAAAATATCACTTCAATAACAAGTCAATGTTTGTAAGGTACTTATGGTGTGCTGTAGGTATAATTGGGAATTATTTAATTATTTCCTTTCCTTGCGAAAATGTACGATGCAGTTTGAAGTATCTTCCCATGTCCTGCACCTGGGATAGATGTGACTAACTGTCTATTATGCTTGCCTTTGCTCCTGAGCAGGAGGAAAACACCTGAGATAATCCAGTCTGGAGAACTGGAAACAAAGAACTATTGGAAACCTTCCTCCTCAAAGATTTAAAAATGAATAACTGTACTCTGGGAAATTAATAATGCACTGGGATCCATACACTGTCCTTTTATCTTTGGGATCTCAGGTTGAAGTCAAGGCTAATCTCACCAGTTCATTGCTAAAAAGGTTAGCCCTATCCAATTCCTTGCAGGCAAAGCACAGAATGGTTTCAGTTCTTCATGTGTTGGAATGATTCTGGTGAGTACTATAATATTTTATAACCTGTGCTCTCCTACCTTAAATAACTAATTATTACTATCTGTTGAATGTTGTGAAAGAAACATTACCATAAATGTAAATCTCTAATATGAAAATATTCTTAATCTGCAATCTCTTGGTTTTGTTTAGCTTCTTGTAGTTAGCTTTCTCAATTCAAGATCTGGTCAAAAACTAGAGTGTTTTCACCATTACATCATATGCAGTAGAAGCCCAGAGATTTATACTGATGAGAACCAGCAATTTTCAGTATTACTTGCACATTCAAGCACAAACTGTATGGTCAACCTTGCAGTACGATCTGTATGATCTCCCATCATGATGGAGGGAAGAGAGTGACAATCAGAGGAGGGGGAGAATATCTTGGGAGGAATGACGGGGTAAGAGGATCAGCAGTTTGGAGAAAGACCGAATGGAAATTGGGGAACATTTTAGGACTAAGAGTGAAGGTCAGGGAAAAGATAAGGATGAACTGGGGAAAAGAGCTAATGTGTGGATAGGAGGAGATTGGTTTGTGGAATGTGATCAGAGAACTGGAAGGAGATCAGAAGATCAGGTGTACTATGGAGGAGTTCTATGAGAAGATCATCAAAGGGATGGAGATAGGAAGAGTTCACAAGAGGTGGAAAGAGAATGAAGAAATGAGAGGGAGTGGAGACGGATTGTAAAGGAGGAGGGCAAAGGGAGCCTGTGGAAGAGTTAAGTGAAAGAAGATGATCAATGAGAGCAAAAAGGAACTTACCTTGTGGAAAACTGATGCATTCTGGAAAGGTTTTCATTGCTAAATTTACCAGCAATGACCAAGTTTGAGTAAGTCAATTTAAGTAACACAGGAGCTTAACCTTGCAGATAAGACCTGCTTGTGCAGTTAACATTCATGTCTTTATCCACCACTCTGTACACAAACTTATGTCACTGAGCATGCTCATCATTGGCACTGTAATTTGTAAAGCTCAAAGATACCCACCGGTACCGGATTGCATTATCCTTCAGGTTATCAATAAAATATTATTGCATAGTGCCTAAAAATGTTCCATTACACAGCCAAATTTCTAAGGTTATGTCTCAAGATTTCAGTGTTTTCACAACTGAATATCAGCAAAACAAAATGCTTGGTCTTAGCACTTGTGGTGACCTTCCAGCACTGTTATTGCAAGTATACACAGAACCATCAGAAGGTTATCTTATTTAAGTGTTCATAAAAAGCACTTGGAGCACAGCTGTCTCTCTTTTTGAAACCTGAAATCTTCAGGGGCTTGGAAGTTTTTCAGTTGAGGTTTGAAGTTGCCGATAGTATGGAATGTAGTCTTAAGCTAGAGGGTGATATCAACATGTTGATGAAATAGGCTCAGAAATGGCAGATGAAGTTAATCCAGATGAATGTGAGGTGATGCATTTTGGAAGTACTAATGAGGCTTGGACACAGACAATAAATGGTAAGGTCCTAGGATGTACTGACAAATGGAGGGACCTTTCTCTACAAAGATCCTTGAAGGTGGCAGCGCAAGTAGGTAACATGGAAGGCATATGGGATACTGGCCTTCATTACTCAGGACGTTGAGCACAAGAGTAGGGAGATATTGCATGAACTCTATAAATAGATCAGACTTCTGTTGAGTACTGTGTGCAGTTCTAGTCATTACACTATAGAAAACATGATAGCACTGGGGAGGATGCAAAGGAGATTTATCAGGATGTTGCCTGGGGTGGAGGTTTTCAGTTATGGCCAGTTCCATTTTCTCTGGTGTGGAGGAGGTTAAGGGGGGAACATTATATACAGGTATATAAAATTATGAGGGGTATAGTAGACTGTAGGAAACTTTTCCCCATATCAACGGTGCTGAAGTTGGGAGGGTTGAGAGCTTCAAGTTCTTGGGAGTGAACATCACCAACAGCCTGTCCTGGTCAAATCACGTAGATGCCACAGCCAAGAAAACTCACCAGTGCCTCTACTTCCTCAGGAGGTTAAAGAAATTTGGTTTGTCCCTTTGACTCTCACCAACTTTTACCGATGCTCCATAGAAGGCATCCTATCTGGATGTATCAAGGCTTGGTACAGCAACTGCTCTGCCCAGGACTGCAAGAAACAGCAGAGAGTTGTGGACACAGCCCAGCGCATCACGGACCCCAGCCTCCCCTCCTTGGACTCTGTCTTTACCTCTCATTGTCTTGGTGTAGCAGCCAGCATAATCAAAGACCCGACACACCCAGTACATTCTCTCTTCTCTCCTCTTCCATCGGCTAGAAGACACAGGAGCCAGAGGGAACATACCACCAGACTTAAGGACAGCTTCTATCCCACTGTGATAAGACTTGAACAGTTCTCTTATACCATGTGATGGACTATCTACCTTGTTGTGACCTTGCGCTTTATTGCACTGTACTTTCTCTGTAGCTGTGACAGTTTACTCTGTACTGTTGTTGTTCTTACCTGTACTATATCAATGCACTCTGTACTAACCCAATGTAACTGCACTGTGTAATGAATTGACCTGTTCGATTGGTATGCAAGACAAGTTTTTCACTGTACCTCGGTACAAGTGACAATAATAAACCAATACCAATACCAGTATTGTTCATCCTTAATTCCCCTTGAACTGTGGAGTCAAATGTCAGTCAAGACCAGATAAGGGGGACAGATTTCCAGCTCTGAACATGATTCTTTACAGCGATCTGATAATTTTGCGTGCTCTTTTATTAAGACCAGTCGAGTTTCTTATTTATTTAATTACTTAAGTTTGACATCACTGGCTGTCATGATAGGATGGGAGCTTATATCCCCAGATGAGAGGTCCAGAACTCTGGCTGCTAGTATGGTAACTTACTTGCAACAAACAATCTGTCAGAGGAACTCAGCTGGTCAAGCAGCATCTATGGCAGGAGAGAACTTGTCAATGCTTCAGGTCGAAACCCTGCATCGAGACTGACCCCCATTTAATTTGCCTCTTCAGCATCAACACTTGCTTCTTTCCAGCTTTCAACACTACTCTGATAAATCTCGTTTGGTCCATGAAATGCCTAAGTCTCAGATTAATTTCAACCAAGTTGAGAATTGCATACATTGGCAAGGGAGGCAAACTTGGAAGCTGAATTCCATCAGGGTCCAAAACCACACTGGGCTCATGTAAATGTAAAATAATGCAGACAATTAACCAGAACGGTAAGATAACGACAGACACAGACATAACAAGGATAGAACAGAGTGAAGCTTTTGTGAGCACTGTGGAATCTCTAATATTCTTCTTAATGAAGAATGTGGCTGCTTGAGACAACTAATTCATAATTGGCAATTGGTTTATTATTGTCACAGGTACTGAGGTACAGTGAAAAACTTTGGTTTGCATGCCATTCATACAGATCATTTCATCACATTAGTACATCAAGGTAGTACAAGGGAAAAGTAATAACAGGATACGCAGAATAAAGTGTTACAGTTACAGAGAAAGTGCAGTGCAGGCAGACAATAAGGTGCAAGGCCATGACAAGGTAAATTGTGAGGTCGAGTCCATCTTATCGTACAAGAGGTTAGTTCAATAGTCGTATTACAGCAGGATAGAAGTTGTCTATCAGGGTGAAGCCAGAGTTGTACCAAAAACAAACCAAACCAACAGGCTACACACATTTCATACGCAAAACAACATGACTCCAGTCTAGAACATTACTTCAGGAAACGTGTTATTATGATTTTGCATGAAAATGTATCCACATTATATATTGATAATATATTTAAACTTTGAGATTATTCTGACCTTTAGTTCCTGTCTTAATCTACCATGACCCAATTTTGAATTGGTTATAATGCAACAAGCTGAACTAAGTTTTCTATTTACCGGAACATAAGCACACATATAAAATACTGTAGATGAAATTAATCTGAAATAAAGACAGAAAAGGCTGGAATACTCTGGATGTGAAGCCAGTGAAAGGTCATTGACCTCATCGTGCCCTGACACATGAGTATTTCCAACATTTTCTGTTTTTATTGGAGAAAGAAATGGCAACCTCCCTGTTGGTCCACACACATACAGCACAGGAGGATACCAGCCAGCCTATCACAGCAAAAAGAATGTTATAGCCAGGAGAGCCGTACTGCTTAAATGGAAGGAAACTATTCCTCCTACTCATTCTCAATGGTTACGGGATGTTATGTCATAGCGAAATTTCGAAAAAGAATTTCCCAGTTTTTCCCATTCTCCCATTCTATCCCTCTCTCCCACAGCAACTCAAGCACTTACCTAATTCACTCCTATCACTCTACGAGACAATCAAACATCTCCCCAGGTAAACAAATTTTCCTCATTTCTGCTTCTGGCTCTTGTGCTAATTACTTTAAAATTTAATTCCTCTTGTTAATGAACTACCTGCCAGAGAAATATTTTCTCCCCATTTGATATGTCAAAGGCCTCATGAATTCTGGTCTAACTCTGCCAGCTCCCCCAGCCTCTGTGTGGATAATTACCAGCATAAACAGACCAGAAAATAGTGTAGGTAGTGAATATCTGAAATAAAAACAGGATGTACTATGAACATTCAGCAGACTAGGCAGCACTCAAAGAGAGGAAAATTAATTTGTTAGCTGACCTGAGATTCTGAAGGTCAAAGATCTTAAAATGGTAGTCTTCATTCCTCTCTCCAAGGATACAATCAGGGAGAAGGTACAGGAGCCGGAAGACCCATGCTCAAAGTTTTAGGAACAGCTTCTTCCCCTCCACCATCAGATTTCTGAATGGTCCATGAACCTCATTATTCCTTTCTTTTGCACTATTTATTTATTTTGTACTGTATAGTAATTTTTGTGCTTTATGCTGTACTGCTGCTGATAAACAACAGATTCCATGACTTACAAGTCAGTGATAATAAATTTGATTCTGATTCTGAAAAGTGGAACGCTGCCTGTGGGAGTGTGGAAGCATAGAAAACTACAGGTTGAGTGCTGGAATAAGAGATTAATTTCCAAAGTTTTCTGATTTTAAAATGATTGAAAGATGATGGCTCAGCTTGCAATTAAGATCAAAGTGGGATACAGATTTAACATGATCAATGGGCTGTCCATGAATGGGAGCTGATCTGAAGAATATGAGCAAGAGAAATCAAGATGAAGATACAGTTCCTCAGCAGATCAGAGAAAGGTAGTGAGGTATTTAATGGAGAAATCTGAGGTTTAAGGTGTAGCATATCTCTTTAGGAAGAACAAGGACAGCATGGGAGCACCATCCATTTGCGTCCAAGTCACATACTGCCCTGACTCAGAAGTACATCACCATTCCACCATCATCCAAATCCAGGAACCCCCTGCCCAATAGCAATGTGGGAGTACATTCACCAGATGTGCTTCAGTAAAATGCCACACCACCACCTCCTAATAAATGCAACCCTTGCCAACCATAATCACATCCCAAAAAATGTAAAAAAGTAAAAAAGCCCCTCAAGGTTGTTCTATCTTTCAATGAAATAATAGCCACCTACATATACATTCCCTGGTCTCATATCCTGCAGTACCCTTAAGAAACAAGCATTGAGAGTAACTGCCTTTGACATCAAGGCAGCATTTGATCAAGTGTGGCATCAAGGAGCCCTGGCTAAACTGAAGTCAATGATAATCAGAGGGAAAGTTCCCCATTGATTAGAATCATACCCAGCACAGAGGAAGATGGTTGCGGTGGTTGGAGGTCAATCATCACAGCCACAGAACATCTCTGCAGGAGTTCCTCAGGCTCGTGTCCCAAACCCAACCATCTTCAGCTGCTTCATCAATGACCTTCATTAACTCGTAAGGTCAGAAGTAGAGATGTTCACAGATGATTGCACAGTGTTTAGCACCATAGTTTGGGATTGTCTTCCTTGATGTGGAGATGGCTAATGGAGGACCTGATTTAGATATACAAAATTATGAGGGGTGTGGATAGAGTACACAGTGAGAAACCTTTCTCCTCCACCAAAGTATCT
>JARFYF010000061.1:16526926-16540422 GCA_030265395.1 Rhina ancylostomus | reverse complement strand
CTTTCCATATAAATAGACATAAAGGAATGGTTTATCAAGCCTCTGTTCTCATATGCATCATGACACTGCCATTTCGGATGGCAGGAAAATAAACTACACAGCTGACAGTTAATGTGATCTGTGCGACTGTTATGGCTTCCAGTTCATATGGTGCCGTTTCAGCAGCTCATCATCTGTCAGATTTTTCCCCATAATACCAGCAGTATGTCTTCATTAGCTTGGCATATGGCAATCAGTTTCATGTTTCAGGAGGAGGCTGTGGCTGGGCCATAATTAACCTTTTGAACCAGGATTGGTGGGCTTGCTGTTCAATAAGTTGGCAGGCTGGGACAGGGAAGATGGATAGCTGTGCAATACGGCATCATTTTGTCAGCTTCACTTTAAAACATTACAATGCTTTCAATAACCTACAGTTGGTAATATAATTCTAAAACTACAGTATAGTAGCCCCAGCCTAGTCTAAAATGCAGCAAATGAAATAGTCAAGTTTTTGCTGGAATGGAAACAATTAGAACCCGCTTTTTAACTTTTCCTGAAATTAAAATCCTCAAGTTTATCTCCTCCTTTGCAAGTTGAACATATAAAAACAGCTCCTTCTTCTAGAAGTCTGCCTGAATTTTGATTTCTTTAAAAAATAGAATCCTTGCGTCCTGTCCTGAAGTACCAGTTCTAACTACGATAATGGCTTCTGTTTCAATGCATGCTATTGACTGTGCAGATCACTACACTAAAATCAGTCAGCCACTCCTGACCTTATCTGCATAATTTGTCACTATTCCCTTAAATGCTGCATTTCCTTTCTGTATTAGCCCTGGGGTGCATATTCCTTGGTCTTGTAAGAAAAGCTTTTATTTGTAACTCAACCCTCCATGTTATTCATAAATAGTGTATGGAGCAGGGGACCTCCAAAATATTCCCATAGCGTTTGTAAGCCACATCTACCAGATTGAAGTCAAAGATGGATAAGGTTATCCTTCTGTAAAGAAACCATGATTCACAAGTGAAATTAGATGACACATTTACTATGGCAAAAAATTCAGTTTAGGAGATTCTGGCTGTCAGTCAAAGTTTGGCTGAACTCACTTTTGAGCCAGGGAAATGAGTGAGTGCGGAGCCACTGCTGACTCTATTTCTTCCCACATCCAAGGTCACTGAGTTCACCTGCTGTCCTAACAAAGAAAGTTCACTTGATGCTAAGCAAAGATGGGATCTAAAATTTAGAACTTGCCTGGTTTTAATGCTGAATGTTTGCCAACTTGAACGAGCCAGCACTCCACCATGTTCTGGTTGTAATAATTTATTTTAGTCTTTGATTGCTGGAATTAGTAAGAAAAAAATGAAAACATTTTGAAACTTATGTTAGTTTAATATTTTATAATCAGCCTGTTTCTTTGCATCCAGAAAGTGCATGTGAACATTTTTCCTTCATGTCATATATTAAAAGACTGACCTGAGCTCAGAGTTGGAGCTGAAAGATTTCTTAGTCTAAACCTTAATTCAGATGGTTTGCCAGAGTAACTTAGACGTGTGCTATTGAACATAGATGTTTATTTTATAGTAGCAGCTCATGAGGAGAATGGGATGGTAGAAAATATTGTTTAAAAAATAGCAAAAAATTAGAACTGTGATGGAATAACAATGAAAGTGGGGAAAGTACTTGATTATTTTAAAAATGGTGTCAGGCGAGCATAGAGAACATACTGGATTCTTTCTAAACAAAGAAATTCATGGAGTAATCTGTAGATCTGGTTTATTATGATTTTTAGAATTCGCTTGATAAAATTACATAGGAGATTTTTATAATTTAATGCTGAAATTAGTGGCATCAACATTGTGTCCTCCATGTTGTACCTTATTCATAAATTCAATGAAAATTTGAAAATTTGTAATAGAATTTCTTACAATTCAACAGTTTCTGTACTAGTGTCTAAAAGGAAAAGAAACAGCATTATTTTTTATGTTTTCACTGCTTAGACCAACATCTATTGTCATCCTTGCCATAATCTGAATTACTTCCAAAACATTCAAGTGGGCAAGAGGTATTTCAGAAAATTGTTAAGTCAAAACCATTAAAGGGTCTGGAGTCACAGACTCATTGAGATTGGCAGATTCCATTCCTTGAAGGGCATTAGTTATTACAACAATCTTTAACATAATCACCACTATTAATTATAATAGCTTTTCAGCCTGATGCTACTTACTTAGTTGAATTTAAATGCTCCAGCTACCATGGTGAAATCCAAAGTCATTATGCCAGATCATTTACCTAGATTGTTAGATGTGAGTCCAGTAACTTTGATGTTACCATACTTCCATAAATTAAGTAATAAGTTAAGGAAAGACAAGCTAATGTTTTTATTCATTCAGTGGACGTAGGTGTCACTCGCAGAGCCAGCATTTGTTATCAATCTCTAATTGCCCTCATGAGAGTAGTGGTGAACCAACATCTAGAACACCTGCAGTTCATGTTGTGGAAGTACTCTGTGTTTTGATCCAGTCCCATTAAAGGAAAGGCAATACATTTTTGATTAAGGATTTTCAACCTGAAATGTTAGCACTGTTCCTCTTTCCACAGACGCTACCTGACTTGCTGAGTGTTTCCAGTGTTTTCTAACTTAATTTCAGATTATATTGTAAATCCAAAAATTGCAGATGCTGAAAAGTGCAAACGTTTTGTGACCTGGAGGAAAATTGGAGCTGGTGAGTTTTCCATGTGCCTACTGTTCTTGGTGTTTAATGTGCTTTCAGGTTTGGGATTTATTGTTTAAGAAACCTTGGTGAGTTGCTCTACCTTGGAAGTGTTACATGCAGTATCAGTGTGTTGGACATTGAGTCATACAGCATGGAAATGGGACATTCAACCCATCAAATCCACACTGACTACTGGGCATGCATCCGTGTTAATACCATCTTCCAGCACATGGTCCACAGCCTTCTATGCCAAGGCAATTTAACTGTCGTCTTGACATTTCTTAAGTAATGTCAGTGATTCTGCTTCCACAGCCTCTCCAGCAGTGTATTCCATGTACTCTCTGGGTGAAAAGGGTACCCTGCAGATCCCCTCTAAATCTCCTTCCCCATTTTGTAAAATTATGTTCTCTTGTTTTATTCAGCTCTGGAAAGGGGAAAACAGTCCTATCTATTCCTTTCATAATTTTAAAATCATATCCCTCTTAACATTCTCTGCTCCAGGGAAAACAGACCCAGTCTCTCCTCTTAACTGAAACATTCTATCATAGGCAACATCCTGGTGAATCTCCTCTGCACCGTCTCCAGAACTATCACATCTTTCCCATTGTGTGGTGACCAGAATTGCACACAGTACTCCTTCTGAGGTCTGTCCCATGTTTCATGAAATTGTAGCTTTGTAGTGGCTAGCTACACTGAATAAAGACACAAGACACTTGTTTGGAGTCCAAGAGTCGAATGAATGACTGGGGTGTGCTGCCCCTTTAATAAACAAAGTTCCCACGCTGATGGCACGTGCAGGTCACGTGACCTTCCTGCACGCGGGCTCCGCTAGCCCAACAAAGAAGGAGTGCCCCGCGCCATCTTATGTCGGGGCCTCCAACGACGCTCGCGATCCTGGAAGCCGGTTCGTGAAAGGTAAGTCGCCACACAATCACTATTTGTCTTAAGGGTAATGTCTTGCATGTTGATCAGTACAACAATCTACTATCTATTTTTTAATAGTATCAAACCATAACTCTGGGAAACAAAGGACATGCAGAGTCTTTGATGAAATGTTCTGCAGTACTCTGAGCATTACTCTCAGAAGGAAAGCAAAGAATGCAGCTTCAGGATGAATCTGCTCCATCACTGAAACTTCAGTTCTGATGCACTGTAGTCATTCACAAGAATCAATGAAATAGCGCACACCTCAGTGGTGCTATCCAGAGACATGTCCATAATGTTGATAGTCCTCTGACATTTTGCAATGTGAAGCCTTTGAGAAATGCAAGTTAATTTCACAAGCCAAAGCTTAAACCTCCTTAAGGAATATATTTGCCTAGCTAAGATTGGCCAAGCTTGTGTCAAGTATTTATTCAGTAAATTATTAGTTATATTCTCATCCAGTCTCTATCTGCACCTTACAATCTGTGAAGAGTGTGATCATCTATATTGCACTGACAGATGCACTCTGAAGTATTCTGGTGGATAATCTGCCCTGATGCACTGTCCCTAGAAATGGCATAAAACCTGCTTAAGGGAACATAGTGATATTGCTGGAAAAACAAACAATTTGGTTACCACAGAATGTGGATTAGTTCTTCCACAGGTTTACTATGAGGAACGGACTTGAAGTAGTTCCTGGAAAAAGTTAAAGCTGAACTAAAATACCTAGTACTTGAGGGGAAATCTGTCTTACATGATGTAAGGATCTGTGAGGTCATCTGGCAACGTTCAACAGCATCTCAGATTAATCCACATTGCTGATTTAGCAATAGCTAATGAAATCAAGAATTCTGACCAAGCATTTTCTGTCCATTCTCCAATCCAGGACTGAAATGAAATTCCTTTGAACTTTTTACCCTAATCAAGATGCCTCTCAAACACACTAATATAGAACATAGAACGTTACAGCACAGTGCAGGCCTACTGGCCCATGATGTTGTGCTGACCTTTTAACCTCCTCTCAGATCAATCTAATCATTCAGCCCCACATACCCCTCCATTTTTCTGTCATCCAGGTGCCTATCTAAGAGTCCCTAATGTATCTGCCTCTACCAGCACCCCGGCAGTGTGTTCCATGCACCCATCACTCTCTGTGTAAAAAATCTTACCTCTGATATCCACCCTGTACTTTCCTCCAATTTCCTTAAAATTATGCCCCTCGTATTAGGTCTCTGGCTGTCCATTCGATCTATGCCTCTAATCATCTTGTGCACCTCTATCAGGTCACCTCTCATCCTCCTTCACTCCAAAGAGAAAAGCCCCAGCTCGCTCAATCTATCCTCATAAGACATGCTCTCCAATCCAGGCAGCACTCACAACCATCCTGTTTAGTTTTGACCAGCTTCAGCTGTGCAGCCAAAGGCCAGTTTTTCACTGAAGATTTCTGGGGTGAACCTTTGTTCAGAAGAGTTGCTCTGATATTTTCAGTAGATTTTCCTGTGGATCATTAGCATAGGTCATTGGCAACACAGCATCTCAGTAACCAGAACAGATATTTAGTGTTATTCTGGGGAAACTTTACCTCAGATAAAGGCTATGGAATGTATCTGACAGGTTGTTTTCAAAGTATTTGGAAAAACAAATTTGTACAATGTTATCATCTGTGAAAAGGAAGTTCTGCATTGCATTGACAGATGCACCCTGATGTATTCTGGCAGATAATCTGCCCTGATGCAGTGTCCCTAGAAATGGCGGCAAATGTGCTTTAGGGAGAGTGATGATATTGCTAGGAGAATATCATCGGGAAGGCTGTGACCATTAAAATACATCAATGTGGACAAAGGCACAAGAGACAATTTTAATTAAGAACATAGAAAATAGAAGCAAGAATAGGCCCTAAAATGCTTCAATCAATAAGATTATGGCTGACTCTGCAGTGCACTTTCCTACCCAATCCTCACAACCTTTAGTGTCCAAAAATCTATTACTTTGCATAAACTCAATGACTGAAAAGCTACAGTCCTCCAGGGTAGGGAAATCCAAAAGACTACAACACTCTAAGAGAAGAACTTACACATCTTAGTCCTAAATAAACAGACTCTTACTCTAAGCTTGTGTGTTACTTTAATTATAGTATCTTCATGACGAAACTATTCATTTAAAGAACATTACAAAGTCCACTTGATAATTCTCAACATGTAAGTGACAAGGAAACTTGAACATTGCATTAACTTTCATTCTCATTCACCTTCTTGATCTATTCATTGATCCAAAAGTGCTGCTGCAAGGAGGTTACATTTGGATTGTAATTAGCAGCAGCTCCCAGCTGGAAGCTGGTTTATCTTGAATCTTGAGTAGGTGCACTTGTGCTTTATTCTTACCAGTTGTTTACAGCCAGGCTATTGAATTGCCCAAGCCACTTCGTGGTTTCCTCTGCATGATAGATAATAGCCGAGTTGCCCAGACACTCTGTTATCCTGTGGGTGACTGACCGTCTGATAGAATCGACAGTGATGCACATTTTGTTCTCTTTGTTCCTATTTAATCTTCAAAGGAATAAAAAGTATTCCAGAACACTATCCACTAGTAAAGGCTTCTTTTGACCTTCCTTCCATCAGAAGGTTAGAAATGGGAGTTAGTTTGCTGATGATAGCACAATGTTTAATTCCATTCATAATTCCTTCAAAAGTGAAGCTGTCCATGCTTTCCTGCAACAAGAGGTCAACAATACTTAGGCATGGCTGATAAGTGACAAGTATATTCATGCCACAAAAGAGCAAGCAATAGACATCTCCAACAAAAAAGAGTCTAATCTCTTACTCGTGACATTCAATTACTTTATCATTGTTGAGCTTCCCGCCATCAACATCCTGGGGGTCACCACTGACCAGAAACTCAACTGGACCTGTCACATAAAGTCCAAGGTTATGGCTACAAGAGCAAGGTCAGAAACTGGGTATCCTGTGCGAGTCATTTACCCTAAAGCCTTTCCAAGTTCTGAAAGACACAGGTCAAGAATGGCCTAGGTAGGTGCAGCTCCAACAACATTCAAGAAGCTGAGCACCATCAGGGACAAAGAGACCACACTAAACATTCATTCCCTCTAACACCAAAGCACATTGGCTGCAGTTTGTGTCAGCTACAATATGTTCTACAGTTTCTCAACTAGATTCCATGAAAAGCAATTCCCAAATGACTAATGTGAAAGGATCAAGGTGTCAGGCACAAGAGAACACCACCACCTGTGGGTTCCTCTCCAAGTCCCACACCATTCTGACTTGGAAATAGATCACTGGTCTTTCATCATTGCTGGATCTAAACCCCTACCTGACAACAGTGCAGGAGTACCTTCACCAGAAAGACTGCAGTGGTTCAAGAAGGCAGCTCACACCCATCTTCTCAAGGGCAATTATGGATGGTCAACGATATCAAGAACTTGAAAAATGAATAAATAAATGGTGTGGCTGAGAAATACAAAGCTTCATAAAGCTTTCATAAAATGAGCTCCATATTAAACTGTTGTTACTGAGTTTTGTCGGGTGGAATCTAAGGTAGAAATTTAGAAGTACAAAAACTATTATTGTGAAATGTGTATTTTATTCTGTCTTATGGAATGACGTTTTCAGTAGTAGAAATTCAGGTTACTAAAAAAAAACTGTGGCCAAAATCATTTGGAAAATTACTCCTGAATAGTTTTATTAGTTTGGTCTTTATTTTATAACTACTTATTCTCATAATTTCTGACTTCTGATTTGTTCCTGTGAAAAGGATTTTGATTATTTTCTCCAAGTTATGTGATAGGTTACAAGTTCGATTTCTGTATTGAGAAAAGGTTCTTCAGAATGTGTAGTTCTAGAGCTTGATGCTTTGTGACAATGAAATTTAAGCAAGTTAAATGAAATAAATTTACATGTTTGTGTGTGATAGGCAGTGAAGTTCAATCCAGGAGATACATGGTGCACATGACATTATCACAAATAGATCTTCTGTGGCATTGCTCAGAAAGAGTCAGTTTACATTAGCCCAGACTTGGCTGGTAAATTCCAAAGCTCAGAAACATGTTAAAATCTTGACATCTTTGTGTCAAAGTAACAGATGAGGCTTCACCAGCTGCCAGAACTATTGGGAGATTCGGAGATGGAGCATAGGGAGAGGGGCTTTGCCAGCTGCCAGAACCATCAAAAGTTTTGGGGCAGAGCATCTCTACATGTCACTCAAAGCTCTGTCTCATAGCTAAATGCTGGGAGGCCTTGGACAAACATTTTAGGCCCTCTGTATCTGAACCAGTTAAGTTCAGGCTGGAATGATCATGAGCAGCAATTGTGGGCAGCAGGTCTGTGCCAGAACATTAGGGCATTATTTTAGAAGGTACTGAATTATGGATGTGGTCAAGAGCTCTGCTTTATTACTGAAATAATTTAGACAGATCTGGAGATAGTGAAGTAAATGTCTCTGATTGTTTGGTGAAAGATAAATAATTGATGTTGTTCTGACACAGTGTAGTAGATAAATCAATATGTACCATTACAATCAAAAGAAAATATAGCACTATTGTTCTATACAGTCCACTTAATCTGTGTTTGTTCCTTTAATGTGGAGGAAATTCTTAAGGATCTGGTTTGATAACTTTAATTTGAAACTTTCTTTGGTGTATATTTCTGTTTCTCAGAAACATAAGTGTTAAAATAATTTCATTCAAAATTCCTGAAAATTTGCATGTTATGTGAACAATCTCATTGATACACAGGAGCAATTCAATTACTTTTAGAGTACTCCAATAATCCACTATCCAGTTGTTTGAAAATCCTAACGATTCAGCATCTGGCTCACTGGGTCCCATATACAATGCTCCATTTAAGCTCATAGAAGCCCTGTTTTCTGTCCTCTCCTTAAACTCACCGGCGTCCCTTTTCCCACGTCCCTTTAATCTCACCAGGTTATTCAGAAGTGTAACATCTTAAAAAGAAATGATCCAGGTGAAGGGTCTCAACACATAACGTCAACTGTCCATTTCCCTCCATCGATGCGGCCTGACTCTCTATGTTCCTCCAATATTTTATGTGTTGATTTAAAAGCCTGTTGTGGTATTAATAGGTGTAATAAATTAGTAAGTGTAATATTCCAATCGTCCTGAAAATCTCTAAGTCCAGCACCACCAAAGTACCGAGGATGCTGGATTATTGGAGCTTTATGGTACATTACAAGTTATATGCATACTATTTTAAAATTGGCGCTATATGCTGCAAATGATCCTTCCATATGGTAACAAAGTGAATTACATTCAGGTAATCAGAAGAAAATTGAGTTTATTCTTTACCTCTCATTTGAAAATTTATGTGAAAATACAGCGCTTATAAACTTTGCAGATGTGTTACCTTGCTGTCTATCAGAAGAAATTTTCCGGAGGCTATCCATAGTGGAGCATGCTGGGAATGCAGCCTCCCAATCAGGCTGACCTCACTTGGTGGATCTCGACCTGGAAATCTGTACGAATGGAACACTTAGTCTTCTCACATAGACTCAGGCCTCTGCTAGAAGCATTGTCATGAATGTTTAGCCAAGTACTAGAGATGACCGTTGAAAACAGGCAGGAGCCACTTGGAGTCAAATGACAAAGCCAAGGCATTTTAGTCCCTGGCATCCATATCTGTCTCTCCCGAGCACTAAAGGGCAGTGTTTAGTAGCCATTTACAGTGATGTTTAAAGGAGTCCTCAGCTGCTGTGAGGAAAAGCTGAATGCCGTTCCAAACACTGCAGTTATGGATTTTCCACTTTAAAGGCTTTGAAATGTTCTGTTTTGCTGCTGCGAAGTCTGCATACTTTTGGACAGTTATTTTGCTATTTATAAATGCTGCAACTGGATGGTAGTTCACTCTAGGTAAAGCTACCACAATTTAATCTTTTCATAAACAATAGTTGTCTAAGTACAGGGTGAATTAAACCTTGCAGTGAGACGGATGCTGGTATTTTGCTTCGGGGATCTCAGATTAACTCCAGACCAGATGGATGGGGATAAAAGTCCCCTGTCTGCTCGTTGGTAGGGACTTTTGTGATATGAATACCCTCAGTTCAGTTCCTAGTGAACAGAGTCCAACAGCACCTAAGAGCAGTCATTTTCAATGTCACTCAAACAGCGATTAGAATGATTGTCAATGGAAATAGGAAATGGCAGGAAACTGATTAGGAAGATCGTCTGAAGTAGAGGCTGTGGCATTTTGTCGGGTTATCATGAAGGAAACTTTGCTCAGTATCTGTTGCCTATGCTATATTGGCGTGTTTGATCTCATGTAAAGAGGCTGAAATAGAAAGGCCATTCACACTCATCGTTCATCATTTTCAGAACAAAAATATATAGAAATGAAATACTCTGAATATAAGTACAGATGATAAATGATACATAAGGCAGGCACCATTGTAGAGTTATAGAATAACTGTGACTAATGGGAGAGGAGCATACTGAGAAAACCAGAAATTAGATCATTGTTGGGACCACTATTGTTTCTGATTGATTGGATGGTTGTATTGAACGCATAAATACAATACAAACAAATTGGCAGGAAAAATTAGTTTTGAAACTGGAGGAGGCAGTTCAGAAATCTCAAAATGATGAAGACAAAACATGGAAAGGAGGAAACAATTGGCAGAGGAGATTTAACGTGACAAGAGCAAAGCATTGCATGGGGGAAGGCAATGCACAACCTTGCAATCCATGAGTACAACCGAAGGAGCCAAGGATGAAGTCAAAAGAGACCCAAGGGTTTTAATAGACCTGATGTTCACACATCCAGCATATGGAGAGGAACAAGCAACCTTGGCGACCAATTGCCAACTAGCAGGAAATCCAGAAAAATGCTGAACTACGACAGCTCTGACCAACAGCTGCTCCTCCTCAGTAGGAAAAATACAACCAATGAGGTGGGCCTGTCAAACACTGCCATGGTGCCCTGTTTCAAGCTTTTGTTTGCTGTGTGTAACCTTCCATTGGCCGAGATTGTTATTAATCCTATTTTAAGCAGCTGTGTACTCTTAAGAAATCAGCATCATGAAGATTGAGGACATTTTGATTCAGGCTGCCAGCAAGATCCTTTTGGTTTGTTTGTAACAAATGATTTGGTTTGGTATTAGCCTCACTATATGTTTTCACCATAGGTTGTCAGTCTGTAACAGATCCTACTTTAACCCTTTAGTCTGGTGGCTTCAGGAGAAAACGATGGCCAAGAGAAAAGTTTTCAAAAGTTATTTTGAGAAATTTGATTACCTTACTTCTCAGTTATTTTAGTGGTATTCTCTGGATTGCACAAAAGCATTTAGAATTTTCTCACTGCAAGTTTTTGGCATGCCTTTTTTGCCTAACTCGCAAAACAATCCAACTAAATCTAGAATTCTCTAGTTCAAAGATGCCAAGTCTTTCATCCAAAAATTCACCAGAGGTTGTGGCTAGAGGTGTTAAAAGGTGTGTTCAAAATGTTTCTGATCTATTTTGATAAAGAGGACACTTATGGTAACTGTCATGGTATCAAAGAAACACTTGGACCAATCTGTTAAAAGGCTGCAACCTGGAAGTATAAGATGGCACCAGCCAGACTGACAACTTGACTAACAGCCTGACCATTCAAAGAACCCTGTGTTGTCTATGATACTTCCTCAACTGCTGTCTGCTGTTCCCCGGCAATCAATGGCTTGGAACAAGCACCATCTCTCAATTATATAGAAAACGCCATCAAAGCTGGCAAAGCAGCAGGCTCTGATCAAAAACCCACTAAGCTCCTAAAGGTTGAAGAGGGTAAGGGATGGTGGGTGAGGAAGAAGCCTGCGAGCATGCAGTTACATTAACCTACAACATGTTTAGATGCATAAATGTCTATCACTCATTTTGCTCTTAAAACACAGAATCCAAAAAATAAATATAGTGGATGTCTTAATAACAACTGTAAATAGATTTGATCCTGATTGACTTCTAAAAATAAACTGATCAATATCTGCAAAAAATAATCTGTTTAATTGTGCACCTGGAAATTATTCTCTGCTATATTGCTAGCACAGATTTAAGCAAATCACTTTGTGGAATTACTGTAAACACCTACATAGCTGTACATTTGATAAAACTACACACTCCAATGGTCACAGAATTCCTTTGAGATCCATCTGGAATTCAGCCAACAATATATAACTGCATCACTTGGCTAGAGATCTCTATTTACTGTGCTCCCACAAGTAGAAATTCTTCCAGGAGAGATGCAATTGGGAATTTTCCTGAAATCTTTTGAATACGAAGTGACAAACAAAACCAGCTGATTCCTTGTTCAGTGAGGCAGAAGTAGAGCTCTCAATTAACCCTTTGAGAACTATACTTCCAGCTTACAAATCTATTTTAACAACAGAATATTACAAATAATAGAATGCACAAATGCTTTACTTTTCAAGCCAGAATGAACTCCGAAGAACCCCCTCCACTGCCAGTGAAGATTGAAACTGTGTGTACTAACTACAGGATGTTCTAAAGTAACAAGTAGCTTATCTCAGCAGCATCTCTTTGTCCTGTGACCTCCAACATACAATGTCATTGGCAAGACAATGAACACCAACTTCCCTCCAAGTCACACACTATGCATTATTGAATAAGTGTCACCAATGGCTCAAGGTCCTAAAATTCCTATCATCATGGGAGGTCCATCATAATAAAGAGCACAGCAGTTCAAGAAGAAATATTACAAACTTCTTGCGGCTAATAGAGATAGAAAATATAGAGTTTTAATTTTTTTTACTCAGTCTCTCCTCAGAACAGGCATTTCCATTCCCAGGCATCATCCTGCTAATATTGCATGCATCCAAGGAAGAAATGCCAAAACAACTTTGGTCTTCCTGACTTCAATTGTTAAATGCCCCCAAAACAGAGGAATTTAACCTTTAAATTTAAATAGATCACATGGCCCAGTTTGTTCCACACCATAGAAGTATATGTTCCGGACTACAAGATCTTGTGGTAATACGGTCTTTGGCCTTTTACAAATAAATATTTGTCAGCATAATTTCAGTGCGAATTGATGCTAATTCAATAACCTAGAAGTTTGTACATGCCAGTCTGCTTCGACCAGTTAAGTGCAGGGAATGCTCCCTCATCTGGAACAAGTTGATCCTGGGCCTCATCTAAACTATGCCCAAAGGGCTGTTCCCAGTATTATAGGCCTGGAAATTCCAGCCACTGTATGGGGAAGGGTATGGAATCGAGAACGTAAGTGACCATTGGGAGAGAACAACCAGTGTGTTTGGGAGGGATGACAATGTAACAATCATAAAGTAGTGGAGTCAGCAGTCAAATGGAGTAAGGAGGGGAGCTGAGCTAACTTTGACTGCAGCCTTCAGTCTTACTACGAGATTAAGAGGAGCACTCCATATTAGGGAACACTATTGTAAGGCTTACTTTATTAATGATGTAGCATTCCTGGTCAGGTTACACACTTGTATTATGTTTTTATCATATAGTTATACAGATTGGAAGTAGGCCCTTCTGCCCACCATATTCATACTGACCATCAAATATCCATCTATACTAATCCCATTTATCACATAGTCTGTGGCCTCTATACTTTGGTGATTCATGTGTTCAGTCAGATACGTTTTAAATGCTGTGAGAGTACCTGCCGCCACCATCTTCTCAGACAGATTGCATTCCAAATTGCAACTGCTCACAGATCCCCTCTAAACCTCTCACTCCTCACTTCAAACCTATGCCCTCTGGTTTTTGACATATTCTTAATGGGGAAAAGTTTCTCACTATCTACTCTATCTATGCCCCTCATAATTTTGTACACCTCTAGCAAGTCCCTCTTCAGCAACCTCTGCTCCAAGGAGAGGTACCTAGTCTCTTCTCATAACAGGCA
>JARFYF010000061.1:16382362-16392887 GCA_030265395.1 Rhina ancylostomus | reverse complement strand
TAAGGTGCATGTCCCCAAGGACTGATGGGATATACCCCAGGTTATTGAGAGAGGCAAGAGATGAGATCGCTGGGGCCTTGACCAATATCTTTGCTTCCTCTCTAGCCACAGGTGAGGTCCTGGAGGACTGGCAAGTAGCTAATGTTGTTCCATTATTCAAGAAGGGAAAATAGGATAATCCCGGAAACTATAGACCAGTGAGTCTCACATCAGTGGTAGGGAAGTTACTGGGGAGAGGATTCTTAAGGATAGGATTTATGAGCATTTAGAAAACCGTGGCCTAATTAGGCACAATCAGCATGGCTTTGTGCAGGACAAGTCGAGTCTTACTAACTTGATTGAGCTTTGAGAGATGATGAAGGTGATTGATGAAAGTAGAGCTGTGGATATTGTCTACATGGATTTTAGTAAGGCATTTGTCAAGGTCCCTCATGGGGCGCTCATCCAGGAGATTAAAAAAATCATGGGATCCATTGGCCATCTGGATTCAGAATTGGCTTCTCCATTGAGGGTCGTGGTTGATGGGTTTTATTCTAGCTGGAGGTCTGTGACTAGTGGCGTTCCACAGGGATTCGTACTGGGGCCCCTGCTGTTTGTGATATAAATGACCTGGATGAAAATGTAGATGGGTCGGTTAGTAAGTTTGCAGATGATGCAAAGATTGGTGGTGCTGTGGATAGCATAGAAGGCTGGCAAAGGATACAGCGGGATATAGATCAGTTGCAGATATGGGTGGAGAAATGACAGATGGAGTTTAACCTGGCCAAATGTGTTGCACCTTAGGAGATCAAATATAGAGAGACAGAACACTATTAAGTGTCTTGCCTTCAAAAGTACAGTGTTAAAGGTGAGACCCTTAACAGTGTTAATGAGCAGAGGGATCTTGGGGACCAAGTTCATAGCTCCCTGAAAGCGGCTACATAGGTTGATTGGGGGTAAAGAAGGCATATAGCATGCTTGCCTTTATTAGTCGAAGAACTGAGTTCAAGACTCGGGAAGTTATGCTGCAGCCTTATAAAACTCTAATTCAGCCGCATCTGGAGTACTATATTCAGTTCAGGTCACCCATTATAGGAAAGATGTCGAGGCTTTACAGTGGGTGCAGACGAGGTTTACCAAGATGTTGCCTGGATTACAGGGCATGTGCTATAAGGAAAGGACGAACCTGGATTGTTTTCTCTGGAGCAACAGAGGCTGAGGGGAGACCCGACAGAGATTTATAAGATTATGAGAGACACAGTAGATAGCCAGCATCTTTTACCCAGGGTTGAAATATCTACTACGAGAGGCCATACATTTCAGGTGAGAGGGGATAAGTTCAAAAGGAGATGCGTTGGGCAAGTTTTATTTTATATACAGAGTAATGGGTGCCTGGAATATGCTGTCTGGGGTGGTGGGGGAAGCAAACATGATAGGGGCATTCAAGAGGTTCTTAGATAGGCACATGAATGTGCAGGAAATGGAAGGATATGTACAATGTGCAGGCAGAAGGGATTAGTTTAGTTGGGCATTTGATTACTTATTTAGTTTGGCACAACATTGTGGGCCAAAGGGCCTGTTCCTGTACTGTACTGTACTGTTCCATGTTCTACTTACACCCTTAGGCCTTCCTGGCTGCACAGCACCAACTATCCCAAACAACCCTGATCCTAAGCTCAGCCCACACTCCCACCCCAACCCCCAATCCTGCAATCCACAAGCAGAATGTTTTCCCAGAGCCCCAGTGAGTAATACCAGCTCACTTAACCCCAGTGAATCATAGTTGCCACTCCCCTCCCAATTCCCAATGAGTGAACATTCTTTCTGTTTTCCCACTCCTACACAAAATGCTGGGTTTCAGTAATTTCTACTCTGGCCTGATCAGGGTGTATGAGCAATCTTGCAAACCCTGTACTGACAGGACAAAACAGTGTACTTTCACATGCAAAAGCTGAACTGTTGCAACCAAAGCCTTGGATATCAGTCACAGATGAAATTACATTTGGAAACCCAAGGTACCCTGGCCCTCCATATCTACACCCTTACAGCCGTGGGATTTCGAAGCAAAATGGCTTTGCACTACAAAACAAAAATGTGAGGAGGGAAGGAAAGAACAAAAGTACAACTCTGTGATAGTCCAGAAGACAGGCAAGATTAAATGCCAAAAGCGATGTGTTGTAAGGAAAGAGAGCAGTAATGGGACAAGTAACAAAAAAATGGGTCCTAAGCTGAAGTAAATAAGAGTAGAAAAATCATTATCTGAAAATGTTGAACTCACTGTCAAGTCTGAAGGCTATGTTGTGCCTGGTTGAAAAATTAAGTGCCATTCTTCAAGGTTACATTAAATTTTTCAGAACTTGTCTGGGAAGTTGAGGAACGATGACAATATGATAGTGTGCTGAAGAAATATAGTGACTGGAAGGCCAGCATCATACCTGTGCTCTGAATAGAAGTGTTCTGAAAAACAATCACACAGTCTCTGCTCTCTATAATGTAAAGCCCCAATTTTGACCACCAAATACAATAATGCATAGTTGGGAAAAAAAAAGCAAAAATATATCACTTTTTTTGAATAGAAACAAAGTGTTGGAAAAACCCAATGGGATTGCAATATCTATGGAGAGAGAAAAACAGTGTTAATATTACAAACCAATAGTCCTTCAGAACTGGAACAGTGAGGAAAAATGTGTGTTTTAAGTTGCAGACAGGAGAAGGGATGGAGAAAATAATGTTTGTGACGGGAGTGCTGAGTATGAGAGTGGAAAGGGAAGAGGTCAAGGGGCATACATTTCACCTTAAGACTATTCTTTGTCCATATCATACTGCCATCTTCTACAGCCATCCCATTCCCTCCTTCCCAGAGGCATAATTTGGTTCTCTTTATCCTTACCTTCTAACTGACCAAACTTCAGTATGCTGTCGGAACATGTTTTTTAGAATTAACATCTTGTTAGAAGAGAAAGTTATTTTATGGATTTGGTGCTTAAGGGGCCTTTGGGGAACAGTGATCATAATATTAAAATTGGAAGTGATTTGTTTCAACTCAAAAATCAGGGAGGGTCTTAAATCTGAATAAAGAAAATTACAAAAGGTGAGATGCATGAATTGGCTAGGGTAAATTGAGAAACTAATTAAAAGCCATGACAAAAGACAAGTGTTGACCAACATTTCAGGAATTAATACATAGTATACAAATCATATATATTCCATTAATACAAAATAAAGCCAAACGGACAAGTTGTCCAGCTGTTGCTGTCAAGGGAAGTTAAAGATTGGGGAAATTTAAGAATTCAGGAAAGAAGGGCCAAGGCATTGATAGAGAAAGGGGAAGCAGGATATGCAAGTAGTCTTACCAGGAACATAAAAAAGCACCAAGGACTTCAACTTGGAAGGAATTCAAAGAGGAATTTAAAGAAATCGTTATTAGTCAGAACAAAACAGGACAGATATAGGATTTATAGAATTTTTTACTTTAAATATTTCCTTCAGTCATGAGAGTTTAGCTATCAAGATCTCCAATAGAGTGCTGCATTTTACACAATAAATAACTGTCCCAAACTCAATACCAAACTCTCATTTATTTGATTTACTTGACAAATAATTACACCAATTTTCCCCCACTGATGGGACAGTAACAGATGAAACATTACAGTTCAGGGAATATCAAACAAATATGTAACACACTGTAAAAGGGAAAAAACAGATTCATTAAAATCATTGCCTGTGTGTGAAACAAAGGCACCAAACTACAGTCAGGCCCCATTTCCTTTGCTGTCAGATGCACCACTGCTGAAAGGATGTTATTCTGTTCACTGAATGATCTCCAAGCAAGAGAAGTGGAAGTCTGTTTATGATGCTCAGGAAGTCTGGTTGGGTGGAAGAATACCAGAACAGGATAAATGCATCATACAAAACTCAAGTGGATAACAAGGTCAGCTTGCATCATATCAAGTCTGACTCTGTATATTTCACAACTGCAAAATGAAACACTCCATTTAGTATTGCCAGACCATTGAACCTTTATCCTATGCTCTATCATAATTTTAATATTTACTACAGATAACCTTCCTGAACATCAGAGGCATAACTTTAAATATGGTTACTTTTACATTTAAGTATGACATTACAAGCATCATAAGTTTATGGGCCATTCCCATATTTTATCTCCAAACCTTTTAAATCAATCTTTTTCCTTCAAGGAAATACTAACATGGCTATCAGCAGCAAAGCACTAACTTCGGAAAGGACCATGGCTAAAAACGTAATTGTCTATTTGGCTTAGACTTCAGTTTGGAAACAGTACAAAATCTCATCAAAACTGAAATTAGATTGCAAACATCCATGTATAAAAGGTAAAAAAAAATCCAAGAAAATAAGTAGTTCCTAAATATAATTAAATGAACTGTAGACCTTTAGCAGGTATTGTGAAATGCAAAGTACAACAAACAGACTCAAATTATGTCCAGACTATGGGCAATACATAATGCAGCAAATGAAGCCCAGGTACATGCAGAAACACTGCTATCTACACAACTAATAAGAGGATGAGTTAAACCTAGCACTTCTTATTTTAACAAATTAGTTTAGGCACTTCATGTTGTTTATGTTATACTCTGCAAATGATGTGGAAAAGCCACTTTAGGTACCTGCATCCTGACAATATAGCACATCCAAAATACAATAGTCTAGCAGCTGGAACACAAATATTACTTCTTCAGCTTGATCTTGGAGTTAGTTCAGCCTTTGATAGCTGATTTACATTTACAGCCCTGTTATGAAACCAAATCAGAATCAGGTTTATTATCACTGTCTTATATGACAATGAAATTTGTTGTTTTGCAGCAGCAGTGCAAAGATAGAAAAAACTATAAATGAAAAAATAAACAGTGCAAAAGAAAAGGAACAATGAGGTAATGTTCATGGACTGTTCCGAAATCTGATGACAGGGGAAAAAGCTGCTCCTGAATCGTTGCGTATGGGTCTTCAGGTTTCTGTACCTCCTCCCTGATGGTAGTAACGAGAAGAGGGCGTGTTTCGGGTGGTGGGGGTCCTTAATGATGGATACTGCCAAAGAAGTAGAGCCACTGCCGTGCCTTCTTCGTGATTGCATCAGATCCATGGAGATGCTGACACCCAGGAACTTAAAGCTGCTCACTCTTTTCACTGCTGACCCCTCAATGAGGACTGGTGCATGTTCTCCTGACTTCCCCTTCCTGAAAGTCACAATCAATTCCTTGGTCTTGTTGATGTTGTCGCACCACTCAACCAGCTGATCTATCTCACTCCCCTGCACCATCTGAGATTTTTACCAACAACAGTCATGTCATCAGCAAATTTATATATGACATTTGAGCTGTGCTTAGCCACACAGTCATAAGTATAGCAGTGGGCTACGTACTCACCCTTGAGGTGCGCCTGTGTTGATTGTCAGCAAGCAGGAGATGTTATCATCGATCCGTACTGACTGTGGTCTCCCAATGAGGAAGTCGAGGATCCAGTTGCAGAGGAGGGTACAGAGGCCCAAGCTTGGCAATTAATACTGAGGGGATGATGGTACCGAATGCCAAGCTGTAATCAATAAACAGCAACCTGACATATGTTTTGCTGTTGTCCAGGCGCTCCAAAGCAGAATGGAAAACCAGTGAGATGGCATCAGCTTTAGACCTCATCCTTGCAATGATGCTAACAGGCAAGGCGAAATTATATTCAGATGTTTTCATACTGATAGCAAACATTCATCCTAATCATCAAAGACACAACTGGGCTCCTGCACCTCTCACAACACATTCCACCCAAGTCATGCTGCTAATGTAAGCAATTCCAGATTCTTCATTGTACAAACATGAATTCAAATGAAACAGGAGTTTCCACTGCAGTGTGCAATGACTAAGATCACTTCCATTGGCAGCAATGTGGTGACATGAAGAGGAGGCGGCAAGGCAAAGAAGGATGGCTATGAATTGAGTAAATAGGGAATGAAAGAAGAGAAAGGGGAAGTAATGCTAATTAGGAATCAGTGCTTTGAGATGAGGTGGGTAGAAACTGCATGGGTGTATGGAAGTAAATGGCTGAACAATTTAGGGAAAGGGAGAGGGAGCAGGGGAGATAAAGGGGTCTGCAGTAGAAGTAGGAGCTGCAAGTAAAGATGTTGGAGAGAAAAGCAGTGCTAAATTATAGATAAGTGTAGGAGGATTACCAGGGACTGAGCTAAGTTGGGGGGGTAGGGAGATGAGAAAGGCTATACTTAGGAACAAGAGAAGTGGCAGCATTAACTGATATCACTGAAGAGACTATCTTTGTGAAGGGGTGGTTGTCCACTCTCTAATGCGTGGCTCTGGCAGAATGACTTTGGGAAGGGATGCACTACATTATTAGCATTTGGATAAGATAGACAAAAAAGATTGTTCGAAAAATAGAAAGGCAAATGGAAAATTAGAGCAGGATAAAATGTCGGCACAACATTATGGGGTGAAGGGCCTGTACTGTAGTGTAATGTTCTATGTTTTATATGTAAGCATTTTCTAAAACAAACTCTGCACCACACTTAGCAAAAAAAAATGTACCTACTCTGAACTTCTGGCTTTGACCAGTGTTGTCATAGGAACTTCTAATAAAATGAAAACAGAAAAAAAAATTCAGTTGTCCTTCCTGTGTAGAATATTTACCAGGCTGCAATGCATTCAGTGCCCATAATATTGGCAGGATTAAACAAAGTTATTTTGTGTGTCTTATTGTTTCAATATGTTGAACTTGTAAATGCCTTCAAATAAAAGTAAAAAATATAATTTTCTTAGTATACAGTATTGTGGAAGACAGGTTTTTTTTCCCCCCAGACATGTCCTGAAAACTTTAGGAAATTGGCTTTTGTACCCCAGCCAAAATAAAAACATTTGAGCATACCTTTTAAGAGTTTTACTGATGTATTTTGGTTTCAGGAAATTCTGAGATTTAACTGTTGCTCAAGATCAGTAGATAGTGAAAATGAATGAAAGCACTTCTTGAATTATACTCTTGCACATTTTAAATACTGACTAATTAGTTTTAGGATTTTCTCCAAAGGATACATGTGCAAGCTATGTTCTCACCATTTTGTGTGTGAAGCTGTATTACTTAACTTAAGGAGCGCAAAGCCCTTTCCATAAACAAAAACACCTATGTATTACTGCTGAAAACCTGCCAGTATCAACATCCAATAAGATTATACATATAGGTAATGGTCTCTCATTGGATTCCTGCATTTTCACCAAGGTATTCATTGTCCTTTATACTGCATTCTCAAGAGCAAGTTCTTTCCATAGCATAGTGCAAGAAATAACAAACTGGAATATATCTTAATCTACACAGCACATGGTGGGCTTCTGGTATGTCAAAAATGAAGCAGACAAACTAGTCCCAATTAGAAAAAGCACAGTTTACCTCTATCAATTGTATACCAAATGGAATGTCACTAAAATTATTTCCCTGGAAATCTCAGTAGATATTAAGCTAAACCACATGCAAACCCATTGCTTCTTTCTCTCAACTTTTTAAATCATCCTTCCTTAAAAAGGACTCAGTACAGATAGACATGCACACCAGAAACTCACACTGGTTACAGCACATTAAATGCACAATCTGCATTTACAATACAGAAACAAATAATTTAACATTTCAAGTTTATGGCATATTTGTCTCTTCATGAGTCTCATTCCACTTTATTTCATCTCATTCTAACAACTTTCTATTCTTTCTTCCTCACATTTTTATGCAAATTCCCTTACTATATACTTACAAAGAATAAAGCTCTCACAGAGCTGATCTAAAACTTATTATGTTTGTAACAAAAAAATTACAGGTATACTGCTTTGTTCAAGACAAAAAATATTTTAGAACTGCGCAAGAAAAACCTGCATTTGTGCAACATCACTTACAGCCTCAGGTCATAGAATCTACTGAATTTTTTTTATTGAGTGGTTCTTCACATTTTCTGAAGATGGGCTGAGAAAACAGTGGGTAGGAGAAGATCAGTGAATTGATGAGTTGATTTAGTTAAGAGCAAGTAATAGTAGAGAATGGAAACTTTCATTGGACCAAATCAGTATTAAATCAGCTTTTCATTACATAAAGAACAATCTACCATTACACATTTCAGTGGACCATTTCTATTGATTTAAACAAAATCCTTTCTGCATTTCTGTATTTTGAGAGTTTGGATACAATTTCTGCAATCCTACCAGTTCTTAAATTTTACTTCTCCTGCACTTCTAGAGATAAAATATAACATTAGTTATCCAAGACGCTATCGTTCTTCCACATTCAGCATCGAACCATGTCACTTCTGACGTCTTTTTGTTGAATTTAGCTATGATTGCTTTCCCTCTGAGATAAGTTTTTAAAAAGTTCAACTGCCCCAATTCATACCACATGATTACCTTTCTCTGCAGTAAAGAACTGCCTTCAGTATTGCAAGTTCATTTCAGTCTAGTACTAAGATAGAAATGTGGCAAACACAAGTGGGCTTGTGTTTACAATGAACATTGGTTGGCATGAAAATTGTTCATAGAACATATACAGAACAGTACACAGGAACAGACCCTTCAGCCCATGATGTCTCTGTCAACCATGATGCCAATTTAAACTAACTGTATCTGCCTGCGCATGGTCTGTATCCCTCCTTTCCCTGCCTGTTTAAATGCCCCTTAAACATTGCTATCATATCTGCTTCCACCACTTCCACTGGCAGTGCTTTCAAGGTACCTACCACTCTCTGTGTGGAAAAACTTGCCTTGTAAATTTCCTTTAAACTTTCTCCCTCTCATCTTAAAGCCAGACCCTCTGGCATTTGACATTTCCACCTTCGGAAAAAGATTCTGACTACCCACCCTTTCTATGCCTATCATAATTTTTATAAATTTCTATCTGGTTACCCGTCAGTCTCTGATGCTCCAGAGAAAACAATCCAAGTTTGTCCAACCTCTCCTTATACCCATTACTCTCTAAACCAAACATCTTATGCACCCTCTCCAAAGCCTCCAGATCGTTCCTGTAATGTGCTGACTAAAACTGGACATGATGCCACAAATGTGGTCTAACCAAAGTTTTATACATCTGTATACGGGACTTCTAAACTTTTATACTCAATGCCCTGACGATGACGGGAAGTATGCCATTCACACTTCTTTACCACCCTGTCTACATATGTTACAACTTTCAGGGAGCTATGCACTTGCACGCCAAGATCGTTCTCTACAATAAGGGTCCTGTCAGTTACTGTATACTCTCCTCTTGCATTTGACCTCCCAAAGTACACCTCACATTTGTCCAGATTAAACTCCATCCATCATTTCTCAGCCCATATTTCCAACTGATCAATATCCTATGACGACCTTCCTCATTATCCATACATCACTGATTTTTTTTGTGTTGTCCACAAATTTATTAATCAGCCCATCTAGATTTCATCCAAAAAATTTATCTCTATATTGATCCTTCTAGCACACCACTGGTCACAGACTTCCAGTCAGGATAACACCCCCACCACTAACCTCTCTCTTCTATGTCCAAGCAAATTTTGAATCCAATCTACCAAGTGTCCATGGATCCCATGTGCCTAATCGTTTGGATCAGCCTACCATAAAGGACCTTGCTAAATGCTTTACTAAAGTCCATGTATACATAATCCACTGCCCTATCCTCATCAATCATCTTCATCAAATCCTCAAAAAACTTAGTCTTGTAAGACATGACCCACCCCACACAAAGCCATGCTGACTATCTCTAATAAGTCTATGCTTTTCCAGATATGAGTAGAACCTATCCCTGAGAATCTTCTCCCAATAATTTCCGTACCACTGATACAAGGCTTACTAGCCTATAATTTCCTAGTTTGTCCCTATTACCTTTCTTAAACAAAGGAACAGCATTGGCTACTCTCCGATCCTCTGGGACTTCACCTATGACTAAAGAGACAGAGATCTTCATCAAGACCCCTGGAATCTCCTCTCTTGCCTCTCTCAATAACCTCCACAATCACCAATACAGCAAACATTCATATTTAACAGCCACCTTGCACTCCAAGGAGTCCCAGTGACACTGTGAACTAGTTTTAGAGGGGATAGTATTTTAAGTATAGTAGTTTTAAAAAATGGTGTCTTTATCACAGTAAAATATCAGAGTGCTTCACATCAGTGTATACCAGAAGAGATAGTGGAAGAGTTGAGGTATTAAGGAGTTACTGAAAAAAGGAAATAAGGGTTAGTGCAGCACTAAGACCTAAGAAAGAAAGTCCAGAGCTTTTTCTCACTTTTATTTGGTGGAACCTAAGCTACAAACAGGTTGGTTTATTAATTTTCCAAAGATGGTACTACTTGTGATTCTTTAATTAGCAAAGTCACAGAGTCATACTGTCAAATACTGAGCAGTTTACATTTTAGGGTTTCCAGACAGCTGCAAACATTCTAACTGAATAGCTATGGTCACACTCATCTTTAGTGATCCTTCAACACCAATTTGCTGCAGAGTGCCTGCCCAATTCTCAGTGGTGAAATTCTCACTATGCCAGGGCCTT
>JARFYF010000061.1:16271600-16298828 GCA_030265395.1 Rhina ancylostomus | reverse complement strand
GTGTTTGTCCTGAGGAAGTATCCTGACTCCAGTCTTGTATCAGTGTGCTGCATTTGGGTTCTCTGTGAGTTTGCTCAACATTGTGACACATAGGCAGCCCTGCTGGTCTACAAGGGGACCTTCTGTCTCCCTAGCCATCCTTTTACTCTTTATGTAGCAAAAGAACCTCTTGGAATTTTCCTGAACCTTACCTGCCAGATCCATCTCATACCCTCTCTTTGCCCTCCTGATTTCCTCCTAAGAGCATTCTTAATTGTTTTATAGGCATCAAGGGATTCACTTGTCTGTGACCTCCTAAACCCAGTGTATGCTTCCTTCTTTTTGTGGACCAGAACCTTAATATTCTTCATCAGGCAAGGTTCCCTAAAACTTGCCAGGTTTACCCTTCACCCTAACCGGAACATGCTGCTCCTGGACTCTTGATATCACACTCTTGAAAGCCTCCCACTTGCTACTTGTTCTTTTCCCTTCAAACAGGCTCACCCAATTGACCTCTGCTAGATCCTGCCTAGTTCTCCCAAAATTAGCCCTGCTCTAGTTTAGGACCCTAACCTGTGGACCTTTTCCATCACTATCTTAAAACTAATAGAATTATGTTCACTAGAGCCAAAGTTCACTAGGGTTTATTATGTTCACTAGAGCTCTCTGACTGCCACTTCTGTTTCTTGCCCAACCTTGCTCCCTAATAGGAGGTCCAATATTGCACACGCCTGAGTAGAGTACTCTATATATTGACTCAGGAAACTTGGGCACATTACACAAATTTCCACCATCTCCAGGCTCTTAATGGGTAGTCCAGTCAATACTGGGGAAATTAAAATCTCCTACTAATACAACTATTATTCTTAAAACTATGAACAATTTTTCTCCACACTGCTCCTCAAGTTCCTGCTGAGTTTTGGGGGCTCTATAATACAGCCCCTTTAGTGACCCTCCCTAGAAGTGAAGGGAGGAAAAAAGACTATAAATGTGCATTACGTGAAATCTGCTTCTGATGCTGATTTTTCTCTGTTTGATTTCAGTATTAATATGTACATGCTTATTTTCCAGGTTTCTTTGAAGACCCTGCCAGTACACCCCAGGCAGATTTTCTGAAAGCCGCAAGTGCAATGAGGGAGAACTACCGTTTTGCTCACACCAACACAGAAGAACTAATTAAAAAATATGACATTAAGAATGAGTATGTATTGACATGTATTTGGGACCATCCATTTCTGACTGAAAAGCAGTAATTCAGAAGAGCCTTTTTTCATATGCTTAGCTCCTTGCATGTAGATTTGTTTTGTTTGCCATTTTGGTAGAGATTTAAGCCCCATATAAGTGGGTTCTTTCTCCACATGGAGAGTTTCCTTTTTAATAGCATCAAAACACCTGGTGTGGCTTTGCTGAATTTCAAAACATTGACAAGGTTCAAAATCGCTTTTAAATTACTTCACTTTCATTTTGTTTTTGAGTAGTTTCCTAATCTTTTTCTAAGTGGAAGACCATTTTATCTCTCAATACATAATTTTCAATGGTAACTCAGATCCATGTTGGCAGACTTCCCTGGATATTCTGAAAACTCGAGCTCTGCTAGAATTTGGCCTTAGAAATTTTGCAATTTAGTTCATAAGTTGTAATTGAGAAGTGCTCTTTTTATTTGGATTATGCTAGAGGGCAAATCTTGAACTGGGACTAATCTTGGAACTCTTCAGAATTGAGATGAGCATAAATTATAATGTGGGTTATGACTCTTTGGAATTCTGTATCTCTATGCTGAGTCATTGGATGTGTTACTGCATTAATTTTTGCCACGAAAAGAATTGATGTGTATAGACATAAAGGGAGTAGACCTGAAGTTTGTTTGGCTATCATCTTACTGAATGGGAAGCAGGTTCTTGCTTACAGGATTTTGCTCTGTAATGACCAACACATGGAATGTCAGCCATGGCTCTGAGTTGGAAAGTTTTGAGTATGAAACACTTGAGAAACATGAACACTAAAATTTACACTAGCATTCCATATATTACTGAGTTTTAGAGTATCATATGCTGAAGTTCAGATGGGCATTAAACAGATCTGTGGGCAACGCTCTTTTGAAGAGAAGGTCATGTTGTTCTGGCTTAAACATCTCAATCACTTGTGATTGATTTGGTTTCATTAGAAATGCACGTATTGGGGCAGCAATCCAGCCTACCCTTTCATGCCACGATAGGAAATGTGAAACAAACAATTGCGCAGTATGAATAAACATGCTAGCTTTGACTGAAAAGCAGCCCAGAGGACGCTATTTGACTTTTGAACCCTTTTCAAATATTCTGCAGGGCATTAGATAAATAATAAAACAAAATCATTAACTTCGTAGTATTAGTTGGTGGGGAAGGGAAATTGTCTTACACATTTTGTATTTGGATGAAAACAATAATTTGCTTGCATGGAATTGCAAATAATTTTAAACTCCAGTTTTTTGGGGTAGATATAAGCTTTTTCACACTAGAGCAGGGCCTTTTCTCTACCTGGTGATTAGCACTTGAAACACAAGTTGGTTATTTATTAATTGTAGGACTGATTTGAAGGATGAAATGTTTTAAAATGGGAGTCACTGAATTCTCCTGAAAATTTGCAACTTCACTAGCTGTTGAAAAGAAAATGTAGTTGCATCTCAACAGCTACGCTTCATGATAGATAGGACAGTGGGTACTGTTTCTGAAGAATTTCAAACACTTTAGTTCCAAAAAATAAAACATTTGATAACAAAAGTAAATTTAATAGCAAATTGTGTTGAATCTCTGTGTACTATCCCTTTTAAGTTGTCTTGCTAATCATGAATCTAACTACCAGTATTTTGTTTTTTAAATAGAGGCATTATCCTGTTCCGACCTCCGATATTAGCAAACAAATTCGAGAGCAGCACTGTGCAGTATACGGAGGCAAAGTTCTCAAATGCAAAAATAAAAAAATTTGTTCAAGACAACATGTAAGTTCAAGTCTTGTTTTAAATTTTATAGTAATGTCTGTATCATTGCATTCTGTTACTGCTGAGGAAAAAAATGTGATGATAAAATGGTATGTTTATGGTCACATTAATGGGCTTCAAAACTCATGTTGAAAGGGGAAAATCCAGTAAATGGCTTGTGATAGATTATTTATACCTTTTTGATGTACTGTATTGTGTAAAATTTGCATTTTTTTCTGTTTTACCTGATAATTGCACCACTAATCAGAAGAAATAATCCATTTATTTCTACGTCTTATGCATATTGCTTCTTTTTAATATTTTGGTCTTAAGTTTTTGAAGTGAGTGTTTTGCCACAAGTTACTGTTAAACCAGAACATTCCTTTTCATTCATATAAATTTAAGCGTCTCCTAATTCACTACATTTGTGTATACCTTCTACGTGTGCTCTTGTGTTTAATTACTGTGATGTGCATCTTCCCATCTTCCACTGGTCTGCAGTTACCTGGTTTATACCCTCCCCCTTTAAAACAGATGCTATTTTCATCACCCTCCAATCCTCTCGTACAACTCTTGTTTCCCTTGATTGGATATTTAGTTAGTCAGTAATCTGATATTTTGGCATGTTGTAAGTGACTTTAAGACTGACAATAGGCACATGATTTTTGTTTCCTGGAATGCTTGTGGAGATAGACGAAGGAAAAAGAATAGAAATCACAGGGTTTGTAATTGGAAAAGGAATTCTGAGACAGTATGGGGAGGTGGACCTGGGAATGATCTCTGTTGGGCAGTAGATATAGAACAGTACTGGGTTTAGTTGAAGCTCTACCCCAATGTTTCATCACGGTTGCATAGGTAATTGATTGCATGCAACTTTGCATGTAATCTTATTACAAATTTAAATTAAAAAAAAAAGGTCTATTGTGATTTTTGGTTTAGCATTGTGTAACAAATATTTTGGTAAATAATGCATTAATTTCTCAATGTTCAATTGCAGTTTTGGTATCTGCCCCTTTATGACTGAAGATAATAAAGACCAATTAAAGGGAAAGGACCTGCTGGTAGCATACTATGATGTGGATTATGAAAAGAATCCAAAGGGTTCCAACTACTGGAGAAACAGGTACTGGCTTCATGGCAAAACTAGTTGGATGGTTCAGGTATTCAAATGCCTTTTGTTTTATTTGCACTGCAACATGCTTCACGTTTACAATATCTAGTGTTCAGTTTCATTTTATTGTGCCATCCAATCAAATCTTATACATCTTCACTATTAAACTTGTAAAACTTGAATCAATTCGTTGCCCTCACCCTCTAGATTGAATTTGACCAAACTTGGTGGTAATGAAATTTAACTGACCCTCCAATTAATTGACAAAGACAGTGCTAGTAATGATTCAAATCTTAATACAGCTTTTCCTTTTTGTATTTTTTAAGGTATAATTGCAACAACTTTATACTGTGCATAAAACAAAACCTGTATATGTACTTGGATATTGGTATGTGTTTGGGTTTTTGGACTTGGATTCAAGTCTGATTCATAAACATCCTTGGATGATCAATGTTGAAAGCATCCTTGGCTGTAAATGTCAATTCTGAATTTAGCCATCAGTCTTTCCTCGTGGGGTATACCAGAAATAATTTGCAGTTGCTCTTAGAGCAGGTTCTACAGTCTGGAAAGAGAAAGTGTGACTATCGAATTAAATACACTACATATGTTGAGACTGAGCAGTATTTTCAGGTTCTGTAGCAACTAATATCACTTTCTAAACGATGCTCACTTGGGTGAACCAAACAGCTTTTGTCCTCTATTTGATGCTTGGTCAGAAGCCCCATTTGAAATCCATGTTTACCAGTTTTATTTAGTTGTGTTGGGAGATGGAAAGGGGGATTGAGGAGGAAGGGTGTTTAGGATTTGCTTTCCAAAATATCTCCTTTTATCAGTTGGGAGCACTAAAATTGTAATGTTGGAGATGGTAGAAGAGTGATATGTTGAAGATGGGAGAGGTGCAGTTATTTAATTTGGCCTTTGCTACACAGGTATTAGCAATACCTGTAATACTTCTCTCAACTGAACTAACCCCTATGTGATGGAACTGGAGTGGGTTTAATCATATTCATATAACAGAGCCCCTTTGGCCGAACACATCCATACCAACCATTATACCTCTTTACTTGTCTGCTTGGCCTGTAGCCTTCGATGCCTTAGTGATTCATGTGCTCATTTTATTAAATGCTTTGAGAATACTTGATCTCTCTGCCCAAGCAGACTGTGCATTCCAGATTGAAAGTTCTTTTCACCCCTTCCCCTAGATGCATGCCCTCTTGGGAAAAGAGTTATTGAAAAATATAATTCATGTTTTAAAATTTTCTTTCATTGTACAGTATTAACCCACTTGGTGCACATGACTTTAATTGTACAGAGTGATGAAGGTTGCTCAGAAGTTCCTGGAAGCTGGTGAGAAGCTACATTTTGCTGTTGCTAGTCATAAAACCTTCGGCCATGAACTTTCAGAGTTTGGCTTGGACACTGTCAGTGGTGACATTCCTGTAGTTGCTATCAAAACAGCGAAAGATGAAAAATATGTGATGCAAGAGGAATTCTCGTAAGTATCATAAATCAGATATGGAAGTTTTATCTTCTGTGGTTAAGTGTCTTGGTCAAGAGTCTCTTTTAGGAGAAGTGTGAAATGGAAAATTTAGCATTTTTTTTTTTGAATGAATTTCTCTTTTTCTCGTGAAGTTGGATTTTAAAAAGCTTGTCTTTGGATGATGTAACACATAGTTCAAATCAAGTAGCTTGGGGTGGCTGTGTAAATGTAACCAAGGAATGTGTAGAAATCTAGACTACTTTACTCAACACAAGGGTGCTAAGTTATGGCTGGTAGCCTAAATTTTGTCAGCTAAGGGGAAGTACTCCTGAAAGGATTATAGTATTGTGCATGATGAAATCTGTATCATTGTGGAGTTCTGGAAATCAGAGGAAGTGAATTTGGGGGAAAGACTTCATGGGGTTGGGAATGATTTGAGGTGAGTGATTATGTTTGAAGTCTCATCGGGTAATTAAAGGAGATGGACCAGATGATTTTGGGCTCCTTTAGAACGTTAGCAGTCTGGAGATGGTGAACTATCATAAATATTATAAAATTAAAGGTTGCCTCTGCTGGAAGAAGATGCATGCTTCTGGGTCTGGCAGCTGCCCAGATTGGGTATTACCCTTTAACCACAAAGCAGGACTCTGCCCTTCAGATATAACTTGTTTCCATGTTCTCATGAGGCTTAAATGCATTTGCACACAATGCTAGTATGCCTACTTGATATCACTACATGTTGAACTGAAAGCTTTGCCAACAATTACAGCCCATGTTCTAACCTGAGAATAATTGGGTTCCCCTGGGTTTAACATAATCTTCTGTAATGGGAATTACTGAATTGGTGGCAGAATATTAACCACATTAAACAATTAAAAAAATAATTGTTCTCTACTAGTACATTAAAAGTTATTTATGGAATTGCCCATGGTCTTGTGATTGCTGATTAGCTACTTGCAAGTTTCATGGATCCAAATATAATAGATTTTGATCACAGTTGTGCAGTGCTTCACTGTGGATGTCGTTAAATTAGTACTCCATAAGTAACATTTAACATATTGTAAGTTGATGTTCAGATTTTTTTTGTTTCTAGGCGTGATGGAAAAGCATTGGAGCGTTTTCTTGAGGACTACTTCACTGGTAAATTGAAACGTTACCTGAAGTCTGAGCCAGTTCCAGAGACCAATGATGGTCCTGTGAAGGTTGGTCTCTTGAAACTTAAATTTTTTTAATGTGAAAATTAATTTGCTTAGTAGCAAAATTAACTTGCATCAGTGAATTTAAACTATGTTTTAAATATTTAAATTTATCAGTACTGAAGTTATACTATCCAATGCTGCAAATTATACTGATAATGTTGAGTATTAATTTTCATATTTTCTGATGTACTCTGAGAGAACTAGCTTTGTTTCTTTTGGTACCCACCAATGGGTGTTTTGAGAGACTTGACAGGAATTAGTGGATTTCGTTCCCTGAGTTATGACCATCTTGTAATGAGGTGGCTGGATGAAATAAGTAATGTGGTTGTTGAATTAATATAGCAGTCAGTTTGGTTTGCAAATCATTTGAAGTGTCTGGCCGATGAAGCCAGGATCTATTGTCCATCCCTAATTTCTCTGGAGCTGGCTTGCTGGGCTCTTGTAGATGAGAGTAGGCCACATTGTAGTTGGTTTGGAGCTGTGAAACCATACAAAGTAACTAATAGGCTTTTTCCATGAACACTCATGAATAAAGAGGATTTTTAAGAGGAATGTTTCATGCTCACCATTTATTGGTGCTAGCTTTTTAGTAAGATTTGACTTATTAACTCAGTTTAACTTTGTCAGTTTGTTGTTCATTCCTGTAGCTGTTCATCTGCTTTATAGACTTTCTTCTTTTAACAGGTTGTAGTAGCTGAGAACTTTGACGACATTGTAAATGATGAAACAAAGGATGTCTTGATTGAATTTTATGCCCCCTGGTGTGGCCATTGCAAGAGCCTTGAGCCCAAGTACAAAGAGCTTGCAGAGAAGGTTAGAATCTCTTCTATTGTCTGATCTGATTGTGAAAGTGGACCTTTAGCACTTTTTTAATACCTTTTTGTATGTTCTTAATCAGGTGAGCAGTGATTCCAATATTGTCATTGCCAAAATGGATGCTACAGCCAATGATGTGCCTTCACCATATCAAGTTCAAGGGTAAGGGCAGTAAAAATGGGAATTTTTCTTTTTAAATTAAATCTCTATTTGGAACTGCTTCTGAATTTTTGTTTTAATATTTAGGTTCCCCACAATTTATTTTGCACCAATGGGTAAAAAGAAGAGTCCAAAGAAATACGAGGTATGTTTTGCAGTATTTTGAGTCATTTGTAACAAAATGGTAACTGCATTGTCAGTTTTATTGCCAAAGAATGTAATGGCAAAGGCATGAAAGTTTAACTTGCTAATTCTGGTTTTTATCATTGTTCTATTGGAAGATGGTTATATCATTCGACAAAAGAATTTCAGTTGTCTGTGTCCAGCCCTCTATCCTTTCCACTCTCCTTATCAGTTCTGATAATTAGTAGTTGGGGAAACTGCCATCTATCGAGCACTTCCACATAGCTGATAAGTTGCATAATAGTTTTGTTCTAATAGCAGAAGACTCTTGAGTATCAGGATATTTTTGTTTAAAAAATCAAACGTCTTTTCAGAAACCAGCTGATAATAAATGGCAAGCTACAAAGTTGTACGCCATGCACAACAGCCACACAAAATGTCATCTACGTTAAGAATCAGAAATTGCCTGCACATCCTGCTTGGATTATAGGGATTGGACTTTTTGAAATGCTGCTGCTGCCACTTTTAAAACATTGATGCAGATGATGGAATTTCTCCACTTTTCCCCCAGAAGAGTGTTCTAGGCAAATTTTCTTATAAATAGTGGGTGGTTTTAGTTGTAATGTTTAACTTTCCCTATTTTCTGAATTTTAGACCTGCTACTTTCCAAACACAGGGATAGGGCTTTCCCTGAAATTAACTTTTGCTCTTTGGCAGAGTCTGACTCTTCTTGACTTTCAGCCATCTGTGGATGAGGTGTTCTGGCTCATCTTGCCAATAACTTGGAATGCAAAGCCACTGCCAGGGATTCTGTGGGACCTTTTTGAAGAGATTTCCTGCTCCACCTCTCTCCTCTTCCTCTTTCCTGCCCCTGCCCCCCACACCACTACCAAATTTGCAGTTCACTAGTAATGTCTCCAAGTTGTGATTATTCCAGTTGCCTATTAAGTGGACAAGTATTCTTGGATTGCTAGATCTTTTGAGCATGGGTAAGGATGGATTAAATTTTCAAACCAGCCTGGTGTTGGTACCCATGCATTCTTCAGCTATGTTATTTTATAGTTATTTTATAGAAATATGATATGGAAAGATCAGCAAAGGTTTTGCGTGTATGGAGTTAGAGGATTTTGCACTTCTTGCACGTTTGTGTAAGAGGCAAAATAATTGTTGTGCTGAATGTCATTGTTGGATGACCTTAACCATGCCAGATTGCTTAACGTGGTTGGGTGCTGTACTGTTTCCATTTGTACCAAATTAGGTTTCCTTTTGCCCTCCATTCTTGTTATCTTTCCTCTGTTTATTATTAGCATGGCAGAAGCTGTCAGATACCCAAACATAATTTCAGATTTAAAATGTAATCTTGCACATGGCCTTTAGTAAAGGGTTACTGGTCACACATTTGTAGATGCTTTATTTACACTGTGCACACTCTTACAACAAGATGTATAAGCTACTGTAAATAATGTCTAGCAAAAACTGTAAAATAACATGAACTTGCATCAGTCCATGTTGTAGCAAGAAAGACCTAAGCTTGAACATTCCTTTGGATTTTCACATTTCTTAAATAGATTTAATGTTGTTCAGGAGTTTCATGATTATGCCCAATCTATTAGTACCTTACCCACTAACTCAATATGAATCATTCATTAAGAAGTATTTGTTGGTTTGCTGGTTCCACATCCAATTATGGACAGACCAAGGACATCAATTTCTAGCAGTCACTGTGGAAGATCACTGGGGGGAAAACATTTAATTTTTTTCCCCCTGAAAAGTATCCATAGCAACATTCTGATTACAACAGATTGTTCTTTTCATGCATGTTTCTTCTATCCAGGAGTTATCTTTAGTTATAAAGTCCATTCTTTTGCTGTGTGCTTTCAGTGGCCACTTGAGCATTTATGTATGGCAAGGGATAATGTCAATGGCATCTTCAGTACTAACTTTTTGTTTCCAAGACTTCCCAACTGTGAGTGTATGGTTGATGTACTTGGTTTGAGGGCAAAGATGGATTTGGAAAGGGCAGGTGTTTACTTTGAACCTAGATCTTTTAAGTGAACTTTGATCACATGTCAACATATTTTGCATTGCTCAACCAAAGACTGGTTTAAAATTTAAATCTATAAATTCTCATGGCTGTTTAAATCCTAGTTCATCGTATTAGCTGAAGTGTGAAATACTGACCAATGTGTTCTAAATCCAGGGAGGCCGTGAAGTTAATGACTTCATAAGCTACTTGAAGAAAGAATCTACGCATCCTCTGGCTGCTGTGGTGGAAGAAAAGAAATCCAAGAAGAAGAAGAAGGACAAGGAAGACCTGTAAATGACTGGAAGCAGCTCAGATGCTAACATTGTTATGCAAGGATTAATTGGAACCAGGGGTTGGGGTTAGAGACTTGGTGGTGGTATAGTCACTTGCTAAGAGGATTAAGTCTGCCGTACCAGTCCCATTTCTGTATCAATTTTACGATGCACTATCAATGAGTTACTGAATCAAAAGGGGGCAGAAATTCAGGTTTTGTTTTGGTCTTATTTTGTACTGGTGAATGTTTTTGTACATTTTGAACAATAAACCCCTTTAAACCAAACTGATTGCAATGCACTGTATTGCAGAGCCACTTTGTAGCATGTTGTACATTTTCAGTTTTATCGTATCAGATGGGGGTTTTAATTTCAATTAAATGTAAGTGCAGTATATGGAACTATTTTGTTGAAGTGCAGGCACAGCCTTTCATGCTTCTAAATTGTACACTTTTGGGTGGTAGTCACAATACCAGGAACTAACTTAAACTGTTATCTGGTCGGGGTCAAACGTTCTAGTGATAGCATCTGATAAAGTCACAGACATCCTGTTTTCTAATTTCTTTTCCTGCCTGAACTGCCAAACGGTTAAATAATTGGATGTACTGATGGCTGCAGGAAACAAGTGTCTGAATTGTAGCTTCCCATTTTTCTCCTGGGTAATTTTGTGGATGATCTAAAAGTATATCTAGCATATTGGCCCAAATTGCTACTGTGGTTACTCATGGCTGTCTACAGGTGCTGTGCAAAGTGAAGTTTGGGAGTGTACTTGTGCATAGCCTTGACTGGAAAACATCCCTTGGTTTTATGTTTTAGCACCTCATTCTTTGACTGTCTCTACTTCTGCATACCTTCTAAATTAGGATAGGCCACTATCTTCAAATTGTTGGTTGGACCTTGTAGACTACTTATTGCTGTTACAAATTTATGGTAATGAGTCATTTACCTTCACAGGCAATACCTATCCTGATGGCAACATTCAGAATTGTGAGAAATTGCAGGGCTTGGTACAATTCAGTCTGATTACGATCCATCTCAAAACTGACTATGCCTGAGCGCAGTCATGAATGTTATGATGCCACTGCCCTCCTCAAACTCTGCACCTGATGCATTTGACCACAACTTACCATGGTCTTTCATTGATCAATTATTTTGCTCTGGCAAGAAAATGTGCTGTGGAAAACTAAAAGATCCATTCAAAAATTCCCCTAAAGATCAATCCTTGGCCCCCTCCACTTCTGCCCAAATATGGTCATGCCATTTGTAGACAGCTGAACTAAGATTGTTACATAGGATGATTCTCTGGTTAGAAATCACTCTCCAGAATGGAAGAATATCTTCATTCTGAATATGACACTTCAGAAAAAATATGGAGGCCTTGGAGGATCCAGGATGGTGCCAGTTGGATAGAAATGAGAGAAGCTGCTAGACTTGTTAAGAGTATAAGGGATAAATCGTTTAATAGATAAAAATAGAGGCTCTGATAAATCGGAATGAATTGTCAGAAGGTAGGTGATAAACTGACAGTCTTAAGCTAACTGGCAAAAAGAACCTGGGATTCTGGAGATATTGCCTGAAATTGTGGCTCAATGTTAAAGGGAATGAGACAAATGCTTAGACGCACAGAGGTGAGTGGAATTGATAGGTGCAGGGCACAATAGGTTGAATCTCCTGAATTATCCCATCAAGCAAGACTTGTATTTGAGCTTAGATGGTTAATGAGGCAGCTCTTCAGTGATGTAACCTACCATGCATGTTTAGGTACAGACCAGATAAAGCTGCTAACTGAGAGGGTCTAACAAAGCTGGACAATTCAAGAGGGGAATTGAGAAGCAGATTATTGGATATCTGGACTGTAAAATGCTGGGTTAATAGAAAATTTCAATGCCTAATTGGATTATCAGATTAGCTAATAAAAGAATCTGAGATGTAACTGTCTTGAATGTGATTGCTTATTCTGCCACCCAGCTCTAACCATCTTAAATCCTTGGAACAAATGTAATTTGATAAATAGTTTTGGATGAACTTTAATTTCAACTAGTCACACATGGGCAACATGAAAAGCTGTTGATTTGGACCTCTGCTGTCTTTGTAATCAATGTTCCACCTTGCCACTTCATGTCTTGGGATGAATCAGATTAGTGGAAATCTTGGCATGAGATCAGAAACAATGAAGTTAAGTTTTTAAAGAGCCCTAAAATAGCATTCTGCAATTGTCCAGAATGTCATTTGAAAATTAACTATTGCTGTACCAATAAAACTGTTTTGGAATAAAAACCCTTATTAAACAAATGAGTGATGATAAAGCCTTGGAGTTAAAACTGAATTCAATCCAATTGTTTAAAAATGATTGACAAAGACATTCATTATATTTTAGTTCAAAAGGTCAGGCAAAGTATTCAAGTGAAAATCATTTAAGGTAAAATATGATTATTTTTTCCCCGGTAACCAGATTGATCAAGGTGAAAATGTAGTTGTATTACATATGTATGTATCATTTTTTAGGTATGCATAGCAACTTAAATCAAAAAAAGTTGACATGCTGAACTTCAATTTTTTTGGCACAGCATTATTAAAGCACATTGACAACATTGGAGAGTGCTGAATGATGAAATTTGGAATCTATTATGAAGACAAACAATTGATTTGAAAGAATTTGTCTTTTGTGCATTCACTGAAATATTGAGGAATAAATAAATGCAGACTTGGTCAGTGAATGCAGAAGTGGTGACGATTACAGAACTAACAAATTTCAAGCAAGGCATGTAATTGGAATTGTATCTACTGATATGAAAGTCTTAGAAAATGAAATATTTAGGGCAAGATAACCTTATGTAATAACCCTGCCACAGAAATCGCACAGCATGCCACATTGACCTTTCTGTGGGATTTTTGTGCCATTGGTGTTCATGGTTACAATGGAGGAAGGAAACCTGTAATTGCTGGAATACAGTAATCCCCTGCTCTTTGATCTGTGCTGCTTTGCAATATTTGCTGTAAAACAAAACCTAAGGCATTTATGAATCACCCTAATCCTGCTGTAACAAAGCACTGAAAATGCCACATGTGGCATTGAGTTTTCAATTGCTTACAACAAAATGCTCAACAAGCTGACCCTTAAAACCAATTTTATGTGTCTTGTCATTCCCACAGATCTTAAATTCCATGGAATTTAAAATAAAATGTATTTTGTTTATTCAAAATTGTTTTGTACTTCACCTAATAATCTTCATGCAGCTGCTAGTTTTTAATTTGTGCTCTGCAAAATGTTTAAAGTACAAATTTTTAAAAAAATGCTTGTTTCCTAATTTACTGTCAGAATTCTTTAATCTGATTGATTGATTGCTCAGTCTGCTTGAAAACATCACTGCCAGAAATCCACTGGAACTCACACTTGACAATAACCAGCACGGGATACCACATTGCTGCATCTACCTCAACAGCTTTCTTGCTGATCAGCACAAGTACTATTGCCACTAATCTCAAAATCCACAGAATGGCATTCTGGCAGTTTGCACAAGGTAGAGCCTCTGCCTCATAGCACAAGCAACCTGGCTTCAAGTCCTGATCTTAGGTACTGTATGTGGAATTTAGCACACTCTTCCTATGCCCCTATGGGTTTTCACCCCAATCCCAAAAACTAGGTTTTTAGACCACAATAAACTGCCCCTCATCAGAACATGGGGCGAATAAGAAATGGCATTAATGTAGGACAAATGTAAAAGGGTGGTTGATGACTTGAACTGGAGGGCCTGTTTCTTGCCACTATTATACAAGCTTCTCATCCTTTCCCTACCTATAGCACCAAATGTCTGGTACTACTGCCTTAGTTCAAATGTAATATAATCCCCTGCTTATCCCCTTGACATGTTGAAAACTCATCCTCCTGTACAAATTATATGATCATCATCTGCAATGCATCTTTCCTGAAAGTTGAATTATGTGCATGGCAGAGTGCCATTACATTAGGAACTTGTGAACAAGATCTCTGATCACAAAGCTACACCAATGTGGAAAAGATTCCTGCATCCAATTAGGGCTGATGTCAGGGCATTTGGTGATACAGGGCTGCAAATTCTGTGAGCAAATACTGATCAGCCAGAAACTCAAAACTGCTATTGTGAAATGCAGACAAGTATTTCCTGGGGAGAGAGCAAGGTAATGTGAGCTAGGATACCTGGCCTTTAGAGCTTCACAATTTACAGTTTATTGCACAGGACCATTCATTGCTCTGGTCCATATCAGAAAATTGTAGTCACAGCTATTTTTTGATTCCTTGATCAATGTAAATAATATTTACAATGTAAATATTCTCTAATATTTATAATGAATCACATTGTGGTTCTTGAGGCAGTACCAATTGACATTTAGATAACTCATTTCTTAGTCTGATGCTGGTTGTCTATTAATTATGGACTTTTTGTTCAAACTTTTACAGTGCTATATTAATCTTCACAAAGTTTAATCTTACACTAACTTCAATGCAAATTAATGATATTCACTAACACCCATTAATGGAAGATGCAAAATACAAAATGCAATGGGATACAAGAGACTAGGTTTTCTCATGTAATATATTGTCTTTCCAGAAGAGTGTGCTCTGGTATCACATTCAAGCAACAATTTCCCTGGTTTTCACCCTAGACTCTGGATCCTCTCACCCACCTCCAGAATTCTTGATCCACCTTCTGGCTTCTTACCCTCTTTAGGTCTATTCATTGCTAACTGCCACTATGACATCAACAATGGGTTAAAATAGGTTTCATTCAACATATGAAATCTATTAAATGATACACATCAAAAACATCATTTGAAATAACTACGCAGTGGGAAAAAGCACTTGATTATAAATAGCAAGGGAAAAATAACAAGTTACAATGGGCATTTGAATAAGCCTGAAATTGTACAGCCTCTTCAAATTGGATATGAAGAGAATTTTAGTGCTGTCAAGTACACACTAAACAAACCTGAATGTTTGAGCTTAGTATTTTAAGAATGTGACTGATAGAACATCTAATCATAAATAATAAAACATCCATTAACAAGTTAATGTCCACAAAACTATGACAAACTCAAGCCCTCAATTAATTCCTTGCTTGTATATATGAGAAATAATTTAAAATGTCAAAATACCATGTATTTAAACTACAAAGGGAAGCCTTTTACAGTACTACAACCCAATTACCACCGGTATGCTATTTTGCGCAGCAAATCTTTTATTCCCAATAAAAAATATAAGGGGGTAACTTGCAGTTAAATCATCCATGAATTTACTACTTTCCAGACATGTACCTGAAATCCATTTTTTTGCAGTAAATAATAATAAAAATGAGATTATTGTTACACAAATGTTACAATTTATGTGCTAAAGTGACTGCATTAATGTCTGGTTTTAGATTAATCACATCTGTTCTGGCTCTATGCAGGGTAGGATCACCTTACACAAGTCTTGATTTTTTTTAAAATTGAAATTGTTCATGATATTATATAACTAGCACTGATAAGCAAGAGAACTGCTTCTGAAGGCAGGATAAACCACTCCAGTCTTTCTTCTGGAGTAGATATTAGGATGACTGGTCACTTCCAGATTTGGAGGCTGCTAATTGCAAGTCCATCACTCCTACTTTAAAAGTTATCTGATGCTGTAGTTTTTAATCTTTGCTTCTGCCAAGTTTCCATTTTATTTTTTGTAGAAATTCTCAAAGGAAGCAAAACTTGCAAGAAGGCAAACGATACCAAAACCATTTGTGCGGTTTTGATTAAATGAAAGCCATTCTTTTTAATGGAAATCAAATCTTCGGAAATTAAGCTGAGTTTCTCATGCTCAAGCCCACAGCAAACCACCTTCTATATATATAAAAATTAGCTGGAAAACTATTAATGCAAAGCTAAACATTCAATATAAAATTATAAATTTTAATGTTGCTGAAAATACTAGAAAAAACTTTCAGCTTGGGCATATTCCTTTTGGTTGTAAACGATAAATTAAAACTTTTAAATACAAAATATAAATGTAGTGTCCAAGACCTGGAATACTCAGATCATTCCAGGTCAGTAATCTGCTGTCTTTATAGAAAGTTCTCTCAAGCATGTTATGAAATACATTAAGTATAATAAAATTCATTTGCAACTTTACCACATCATATATAAACTATCTGAATTTCTAATCATGTACATTTATCTTCTGTTAAATTAATTAGAACAGGAATGCCAATTGCATAACCAAAATTCACAGTAGCAGACATCATGCTTAGCACAGTACAACGTAAAAGTTAAAACTTTGCTTTAGAAAAGGACCTCTTATTTTAAATAGGTCAAAGCATGCAATGGATATAATGAAATGGTTAGGAAAAAAATTATAAATGAAAGCCTCAAATGTGAATATAAAAAATTAAGGTCATTCTTCATCCAAGACAAATAACCAGGAAATAAATGGGCATGTTGAGATTTTTAACCTAATAACACAGGCAACAATATTAACTAGAAAACATGGAAGAACTGAAAATTTGTCCACCCCATCTGGGGTAACAACATGTTGAGTACTGACGATTGTGATAATTAGTTTATTTTTCTGATTTATCAGTATAAGACATATTTAAAAAAAACAAAGCCATTCGTAATATCCAAAATCAAAGTGCTGTATTTTGACTATTCACACAGGCAGCACCCTCAAGAATAATTGCAGTCAAACAGCCTCATCCAATTAAAGCTTTGCACAGGTTGAACGTACTATGGCACACAAAACCCACAAGTCCTGTATTGTCAGAATATACACTAAATGATTTGCTTTCAGTTATATGTACTTGGGTTAGTTAATATACTACTTGGGAACAAGACAAAAATGTAAACTTAAGTTTTTTTCCTGTTGAGAAACCTATTTCTGACTTGTCTGAACGAATACTCTATTTCACAATATATGTGGATCTACTGGGGCCAAAGAGATGGAATATGCGCATGGTTTTCACATGAATTGTTGAGAAAAAAAAACAAATGGAAGCACTCCAAAATTACAGCATTTCCCATTTCCGAGCTGTATTTTATTTTGCTGCTTTAAACCTGATGTGACAGTATGCCACAGAAGAAGGTTCCTGTCTTAATTTTTACTACACTGCAGGTACAGAAAACTCATGGGCCACATAACTTGGAAGTTGACATGACATTTTGCAGAAAGACGCAAACATGCCAAATCGTACATGAAAGAATGCATCTTCAAAAACTAGTACGCATATCAAATTATTGCAAGTTTTGTTTAACATTTCAGTGAGTTTTTTTTAAACTGATAAAATACTTAGATGTCAAAGTGAAGAGTCTGTGTTTTTAAATTATGACAAACAGCTCTCTGACCGTCAATTCCCTTATGATGGAGGGCACAATGTCAATACACCATAAATCCTGCAGCAGTTTGGTTTTCTTCAGATTAAAGCTGTGGTCTTGGGACAAATGCAGCAACAAAACACAAACCAGTTGATCAAAAAGCACTTCTGCCATTGCTCTGGTAGTTTTCAGGGCCAACCAACAGCAGCAGTTCAGCCATTCTCAGTTTTTAAGGTTTAATCACTGCATCTTTTCCATACTGTATTATTGTAGAAGCTTAAATTGCATCAAGCCAATTTGCTGACAACTGCTTGGTTGAGTGTATTAAGCTGATTGGTCCATTTATCTAATGCAGTATATCGGGCCCCGCCTCTCTTCTGATGATCTAATTCAAGAAGTTGGTTGACTTGGTCAATCCGCCCATGAATAGTGCTAGAAGTAAAGCAAAACATTTTTTCAGTAGATTGAATGGAAATTTTCCATTACAGCTTTATTTACGGTTCAACAAAAAAAATGCAGAGTGTTAAAATAATGTTAATAAATTAGGTAACTATGAATCATTTATTTTCAATTAGTTAAATTTCAGGCAATGTTTAACATGGGTGAAAATAATATTTAATCAATTTTGAAACAAAACTATTACTGTATCCTCATTGTAACTGATGGATTATGGAAATATTTCACCTACTATCTCAAGAAATACAAAGAAGTACATCACAATCAAGAAGAGCACTTACTTGTCCAGAATGCACTGCACCAACAAGCTCTCTACATCAGCTACATCTATGTTCAACTCCTAGGCAAAATAGAGGATTGATAAAACAGAATAAATGACATAAAATTCCAAAAAATGCTAATAAAATTAAATTTGATTTCAATGATATGTGTTTCACAATTGAGTAGGTGGAACAGAATCAATTGAAACAGTAAATGATGCAAGAGAAACAAATTTATACAGAAAGTCAAACAAGGCAATAAAGAGTGAAATGGCTAGAAACATATTGAACAATATTTTATCCTGATAGTAGCCTCTGAACTCAATTTCAAAGAACATGCAACCACTTACAACCCCATCACCCAAAGCTGTCCAATGACTAGAGGGCAAGAGATAATCCAAACACATGATTACCCATGGCCAGCCTTCAATCCTACATGGGAAGGATAATTTTTAGAAGTTTTCTCCATCATCCGATGGCTCAGTTCACTATTTACTCGACATCCATCATTTTGGACCACAAAATCAGAATACATTACCACAACAACAATGATGATTAAAATAACAGTTTGGGAATAGATAGTATTGAAATTTGGATAATTGAATGCCAAACCTGAAATTGTTGAAGATTACATGACTAGTGGGTATTTTTGGATACTTTTACCAAATGAATATTGACAATATCTGACAAAATATTAACTGTAAAATAGTAACTCACCTTTGAAATAAATGGTATATGTATTCTAGTGTAAGGCTTTATTAATTTTATCAAGACTTGGGTTCTGATGTTCCTCAATAGTTCTGTGGGGGTAAAAAAAAACCATCAGGAAGAATACAGATAAATAATATTTGGGTAATTCATTCTCACTTCCAGCAGAGCATAGGAAACTGTATGCACTGCTACAAACTAACTTTCCAGGATAATTATGGAACTGCTCCTTTAATAGGCTTTTGCAGAGAACACACTACCCGAGTTTGGAATTTGGAAAATGGTGTGGCAAATGTGGGCCCGCAATACCCTGACGTGAAATGAGATCCTAACATTTAAAAACTGTATGAAACTCTCTAATATCGACGTTAGTTCTCTCTAGTTCAAGGGAATAAATCTATGAGCAGTTGTTTAATGTATACATACATCACTTTTCTGAAATATATCTATTACAAATTGGTCTTAATCTCCTCTGCCAAAGCCTCTCATTAGTTCACAATTATTTTGTAGGGCTGAGAAATTTCCTGGCATATTTTGTGCACGCCATTGGCCTCATTAGATCCCTTTCCAAAGTCCTCTTCAACTTCAAAGTCGTATGTGCAAGGAATCTGTGAACCATCTAGTCAAGCTAACTTTGAACCTTTGACTCTGGCTTGGTTGCCTCTCATCAAGCCAACATCCTGGATTCATGAAGATCATGATGCAGGCATTCATCCCATTTTCACAGAAAAAGTTGACCACTCAGATTTTTTTTAACCCCATGCAATCTCACATTGGAAATGTTCCCTCTCCTTTGGAAAAGTCCTTCCTTCCAAGTATTCCCACCATGCAAAATTCCCTCCATGCCCACATTGGCTTGGACACTGCAGACCCATCACCAGCCTACCTGTTTTTACTAACATCCTTGAACAATGATGATCATCAAATCTGTGCCCATCTTTCCTGCAAGTTTCTGGCCCATCACCAACCAAGATGGCCCCAAGTCAATGAGACAAATGACACTATGCAAAGTGGTACAATATCTCTTCCTCGAGTTCTCTGTAGCTTCAATTATATTGCCTCTCTCGTACAATTCAGAGGAACAGTTCTTGCTTGGTTTTAAGCATATCCATCCAATTCAATCCCAGTGCATTTCTGGCATTCACTTTTCTTGTTGACCTGCAGTCACCTCCAAGCAAAAAAATCTACAGATGCAGGAAATCTGAAATAAAATGCAGGAACTATTCTGTACAACCAAGTATACCCAAGGATCCAGCCTTGGCTCTCTACTTTTCCTCATACACATGCAGCCCCTATTGATATCATCAAAAAATACAGTGGTTTATTTTCTAACATACGCAGATAACATCCAGCTCCAACTGACAAAGGGCTTTTGACTTGGAACATTACCTGTTTCTCATTCCACTGATGCTACCTGACCAGATGAGTACTGCTAGCATTTTCTGTTTTTGTTTCAGGTTTCCAACATCTGCATTTTTAAAAATATATTCACTAATGCAAACAAGTTGGTTTACTTTTGGTGTACAAAATTCCTTTTATCTTAATGACCACAAGATTAGGCAAAAGCAAAATAATTTAGCCATAGCTGTAAAGGGACAATTTAATAAGGTTAACTCCTTAAACACACCAGTTATGCAGTCCATTACACAACAAATAATTGCCATTTGTTATCCTTCTTTAAAGACTCTAAACTGATGATAAAGAATAATGCCATCAGGAGCAAAGAATTTAGGATGAAGAATAGTTTAGAGGATGCAGAAAAAGATGCGTATGATGAAGAAAAAGATGGATGAATTATGCAACTGTAAACCTTTCCTGGGCTTATGCAGGGTGGACATCCTGATACACATTTTTAGAAGTGGGTTCTTCATGTAGTTTCCACATATTAATTAAACTTGGTCAGGGCAGGACAATGTGCAAAGGAAACACAAATGAAGAGAGTGTCTGCAAGTGGTTAAAGGAGTTGCTCTAATTCCTCACTATTCTATTGCTTTTATTTAGATGAATGCCATGATATAATTATTTGCCAATGAAATTTTTTATATATATAGGCACATCAGACTATTGATTTTATTGCTTTCAGAAATACCATCAGTATGTTAAATTCTTTGCTATAACAGAAAATAGTGGCATTGCAATTATAACTGTATAAAACATTTCCCAAAAGTAACATGAAGTAAACAATTCATAGTGTAGATTTTTGAAGCGCATGTATACAAAGTTGCAAATACTCGAGCCATACCTTCTATGTGTTCTCTTATAAAGGGGTCATCCATGATGTTACTGTGATTGGTTTTCAGAATCTTCTCAAATTCAGTGATGTCATTATTTTGATAGGCACTGAGGAAAAAATATACTTTGACTTCAACTCTCTTCAAATATGTGTTGGCTGAATAAGGACATTTTCCCAAAATCAAATGTATTAAAAAGAATCCATGATTCTGTTAGAGTGAACAGGTTCAAGCACCAATTTGCTGATTTAAATTAATTTTGCCTGTTAAAAATGTAGATTGTCCAGAAATTATGAGTATCTGGAATCAGTCTGTCTTATTTTGCAGACAAAACTGAACTAGCAGAGTTTGAGCTGAACTCAGATCTCTCCACCCCCCCCCCCCCCATACGTGATTTAACACAATGAAAAAAAACTTCAGTATCTTTATTATAACAATTTTAAAGTTTTGGTATAACAGCCATTACACTATATTTTCTTTTGCTATGATGGACTTTAATTAGGCCAGTCAGATTGGGCCATACACAATATGGGTCAATCCACTCTCTCCCTGTATTTTATGTTTATTCACTTACTGAGATGAAGAAGAATATCTGGTAAATCAAAATAATAAGTGCTTTAAACAAAATAACTTTGAGAGACAAAGTGGCAAACTAGTTTTGCACAGTTCAATACTGAAACATTTGTAGTAACATTCGAAGAGCACTTGGTCACATGCTACAATTTTTAAAGGGATACACAGACATTATTTAAACCACAAGTATTAGATCTATCCTTTAATAGTGAGAAATAACAGGGAAAAAAAAAACACAAAATCCTTGGTCTACATTAGCAGAAAGCCCTTCAAATATACAAATTGATGAATTGTGCTTTGGGATCTAACTGGCTGCAGTTCTGGAGCCGACATTGAGCTATAGTGATCTTGTCCTGCTGGGTTCACCCTTTGGCATCTTCCCCTGCTTCCTTCAGGCAGGCCTCTTTAATAGTGTTCCTGAGATGACACCTGTCTAACAATATGGGATGCCCTCCTCCATCGTCTCCTCTTATGATTGGGGTATGGTGTTTGTTGACTCGTTACTGCTTTCCACCACACTTGGTATTGTCTAAGTGAAGGCTTCATCCTCACTAACTCCCCTTCAGGTGCTACAGTCTTTAGCATCTGTGGTAGCAGTGTATCAGTCTGCTTTTGGCTATCTTGATTTGCCTTCCTGCACCCTTTGCATTTTTGGCTTCCCTGTTCTATCAGCATTTCCATCCCTGACTCACGCAGCTGAAATGAGCACTTGCATTAAATCACACCTTAATTTCCTGTCATGTGCATTTCTATTAGTCCCACTGTGTTATTTTCAGTCATGTGAGATGTCTTTCTGGTCTACTACAACCAGGTCTTTTGATTTTTTGAGTTGATCACCTTAAGAGAGTATCCCCAGCTGTCTTCATTATAACCTTGTCGTACATCAACAATATAATTTGTTGGTTCAAAACTGCACTGCCGTGAAATTGATGGGTTGATTAAGAAAAACATTACACATTGTCCTTGTATCACTGAGGTGTCACTGCTTGTCCTTGTACCAATATCTTTGCTTAGATACATCTAGTGAGCTTTCTTTCCATAGTCCTGATGTTCATTACTTGTAAAAATAATTTTTCAAACCACACCATAGTCATTTTCTTCTGTTCCACCCTGCCCCCCCCACCATATGCACTTCCCAGCTACTTACTGCTGTCCACAATACTTGAAATATCTAAGCCATTTTGGCAATGCTTTATCGGTTCTGATTTTTATTTTGTGCTTACATTCTGCATTTCCCCGGCTGGTCAGCCAACATTTCAAGCCCGGATTTGGATGTCTCCGCAACCTTGCAGGTGTATATGCCCTTTTCTACAGTTAACTCTGTCTTATGACATTTCCCCAGGCTAGAATCCCGGATTCCACAAATAATATGATCTCTTACGAGTGTGTCCATCAAATCTTCAAAACTGCTATGTTAAGGAAGTGTGAAAGGATTCTCCTGGCTGTGAAACTTGTCAACCTTCATAAGTGGTTGATGTTTTTTTTAAAAAAATGGAATTATTAGTTTTTTTTTTAAAAAGTTGTTGCATAGAGTTTACTTAGCTTTGAATATTTTAAAAGTTTCTGGATGTCAAGTTTAGACAGGTAGGACAGCTGGAAAGGACATTATCTGACCCTCCTTATCCAATACTTAGTGACAATACATCGTATAAGATTCTGCAACTGTACAGGGTCTCAGCTTTCAGGACTAGAAGTTCACAGCAGCAGATCCACACAAGTTTATTTATGATGACCATGCAGGTCAACAGTGATTGCAAGTAACACTCCATCGGCAGTAAATTCTGGCCCATTACTCAATGAGACAAAGGAGAGATTAGCTCATACCATTAAAAGCCAAATTTGGAAGTTATGATATCACAGCGTCGCTGCCTCACAGCTTCAGTATCTTTGGTTCAATTTTAACCTTTGGTGTCGTTTGCGTGGCATTTGCACGTTTTCCCTGTGACTGCATGGACTTCCCCCAGGTGCTCCAGTTTCTTCTCATATCCCAAAGACATATGGGTTGGCAGGTTAATTGGCTAATGTAAATTACATCGCGTGTAAGCAAGTGGTAGATTCTGAGGGGAATTGATGGGAATGTAGAGAGAATACAACGGGATTATTGTAAGATTAGAGTAAATGAGTGAATGATGGTCAGCATGGAATCAACGGGCTGAAGAGCCTGTTCCTGTGCTATATGATACTGTATGTTTCTACATGTAGTGTATGACAGTGAAGCAAAAAAGCCTGCAATTAATTAAGGGATAGTTCAATACGATATCATGGGGAAAAGAGGAAGGTTTTCCAAACAGATGAGCCAACAATCAAAAAGCCTCCTTTTACTGTTTCCTTGGGCATCAGTTTTATTCCCAATATATTATGTGGACTTAGTTTTGGTTAAATATACTAATTTTGTTTTCACACAATTCTTCCAAAAATAACCCTTCAATCACAGGCTTGGATAGTAACAATTTCTTCCAGCTTAATGTTTTCAATATGACAGCAACCAAAATATAACTTAATAATTACTTGCCGAATTGAAAATTTACCTCAAACTAGAAAAGAAAGCACACTCTAAACTACCTTTTGCACCTTGCAACTAAATTCATTGTTTTTGGTTTGTAAATTGGACAGACTACTCAGGAAAATGACATATTTATGCACCATTTCACTTACCTTACTAAATTTGTCATTGCAAGAATCTCTGGGTCATTTTTGTAGGGTTTGGCCTGAAGAAAATACAATAAATAAGTACTGTAATAAAATGCTAGACCAAAATTCAAGACACTAACACATTTAATTTATTACTTTACCTCCTGAGAATCAAAGGGATTAATTCCTGACTTCATCAGCATGTTAGCCAAAACCAAGTATTTCAGGCAAGTTGTACGTCTGGGACTTCCTGATTCATCATAATTCTTGAATGCTTCAAAGAAGTCAGTGTGGGCCTTTTCAAACTCTCCTTCTCTTAAGTGCATCTTACCTCCACATTCTGCAAAATTATAGATACACTTTGAAATAACAGATATAAATTTTCATCCTGTCATGGATTTAAAATTCAGCTCCTAGAAATAAAAATTACTTTCAAATATAGATCAATTTCCATTTTGAAAGTTATAACTAATTCTGGAGTATTACAGTATTTAGTGCTATAGATGGGCTGTTAGGACCTTTAGAGAGCAAATGGTACAGTTCTACAGCTAAAGCTGGTTTGCAAAATCCATTCTTTTAACCAGTCTACCACAAACCTAGGGTAAAAATAGTTTTTTTTAGACAGAGATATTCTCCAGAGATAAGTGCTAGAACCACTGCTATTTTTGATGTACATTAATGACATAGTTCTCTGGGCTGCAAGGTTTAAATCTGCTTGTGTCAACCTATGAGGGGGACAGAAATATGTTCCTCATTGTTGAATTAAATTTCACCTTGCATCCCAAGTACAAGTGGAATGAGGAAATACAATATAAACTAAATTTCTAAATAGGGTCCAGAAAGAGAAACGTGGGAGTATGTACATGTGCATAAATCTTGGAGGCAGTCTATAAAGCAAATCAGAACTCAGATTTCATGAATTGATATATAAAATACAAAAACTCAAGGAGATTTTGTTGAGCACTGGTTTGGCCACAGCTGGAATATTGGGTCTAGTTTAGAAAAGGATGAGAGTAGGTACAGAAAATTTGTAGTAACAATACATTTCAGTTAATCTGTGGATGGCCTCTTTTCAAAAGAAAAGATTTGATTGAGATAGGATAATTAAAGAGAAGCTGTTCTATTAGCAGAGGAGCAAAGAATTTTAAAGAGTCTAGTAAAAACTTTAATTCAGCATTGTGTCTGGCACAGACATCGTGGGTTGAAGGGCCTGTTCCTGTGCTGCACTGTTCTATATTCTATGTTTAGGGGTGACATGAGGAAAAGATGTTTCAAAACAACATGCAGCTAATAATATAATCTGAATAGCTATGAATCACTGAAAGAATGGTGGATAACGTTTCAATTGCAGCTTTCAAAGGGGGAATTGGATAGATATTAAGGTAAGATATTGGAAAGATATCATAAAGGAGGATGAGTCTCACAGAGGATTGCTCTATGGAGGTTGAGCACAAATTCAATTCACCAAATGGCCTCCTCCTTTACTGCAAGGAATCTATGGCATTAAGTACATTAAACTTCCTTGTCATGAATTCTCTTAATATCGCAATTCTCTTATTTAGATTTATAAGTCCCAAATCAAAGCATTCAAATACAATATCTTTTAAGAGAGACAATTCCCATTGAAAATGCTGCCGTTTGCATCTGAGGTTCAGTTTATTGACATTCACTGCAGTGAATGCTTCTGTGCCAACTTTTCGATTTTGCATTTTGTTTCAGTGACAATGAGACACAAATCTTGACAACTTATAATAAAACAAAATATGTGGTGATATACAAAGAGACAAATCAGTAAATTTCCAACTTGCCATTTAAATCAAACATTGAAATTGCATGGCCAGAAAAGAATTTCAGTGAAGCATGGTATTAACCCTGCTCACTCCCACACACCAGCTTTAGAATGCATTGGTATAAACTCCATAAGCACAATGCCTGCACAATTGAGGTCCCAAATGGCAATCTATTTATCAAAAAAACAATCATCTAGTTATATTTCAGAGATCACAGACCAGATGCCAACAATACAAAGAAAAGAAAAGCTGTTCTTTGGCAATTTCCCATTCAAAACAATGAATCCACTCTATTTGATTTTAGCCCACAAGAAACACCTGAACATTAGTCTTAAGAAGTCAGGCCAGATTAAGCACTAATCTTGTTTTAAACTACCAAGGATTAACATATCGGCCTTTCATTAGAAAGACACATTTTTGGAAAATTCCTATTACTTAAGCATTAAAAAAAAACAGAATTGTGACTGAGTAACCATTTTTTCACAAAATAAAATGATCATTCTTGTCCAGGTACTTGATTCTCAAAGTGATATAAGCAAACTGGCCTGGAGCATGGTATTTACATTTGGAAATGAAGAAATTTCATTCAGTATTTAACTTTAGGCAACATCAGTTTTCTGATTTTTTTTTACAGCAAAGGGATTGATAGATCAGTTTAAACATACTTCCACTCTAGCAGCAAAACATTACAAGTGACCATATACTGTATGTAGCAATATTCCAGTCATAATAAAATGATATTATCTAAGCATGCTACAATTTCACGAAGTATATAAATCCAGTTAAAGGTGAAAATATTTGCAGACGCACTATTTAATTGAACATTACCAGTCCTTGCTTTTGCAACTTGTACAACATTCCAAGAGCCTAAAAAGCCTATGTGTGCATGCCCATGAAATTAGTTTAGATTTATTCACCAGTTATCTTAATACTCACCTCTGATGACACCCATGATAAGCGGATGAGGAATAGCAGATTTGATGTGCAAGGACTGCTCATATAGTGCTTTTAATTTCTTATTATTTTTTTGTGCAGTATACATTTGGATCTCCAGAGCATAAATTTCTAGAAGTTGTGTCCCTTTCTTCAAATCGTCCTCACCATCATCAGTCTACAAAACAATTCAAACAATCTTGGAACATAA
>JARFYF010000061.1:16254192-16265570 GCA_030265395.1 Rhina ancylostomus | reverse complement strand
ATAGCACCATGCAAAGTACAGAAGAGATTTCATGTTGTTCTGTAAATATTTATCTTTCAGATTCATGTATAATTAATGTTTGCACAATCTTGCTACAGAAAATTTGGTTCGCATAGTCACTATGTAATATAGGAAGTTATTTTAAAAGTGTGGCATTGACTATAAACCACTAAAAAGTACCTTTTCCTTTCCATACATAAAATTTTGCCTATTAGACAGAAATAAAGGATTGCAAAATTGGACATGCATCTCAAATTCAAGGATTGCAGAAATGAAAATCTTCTTAACAAGGGGACATAATTTTAAGGTGATTGGAGGAAGATACAAGAGGGATGCCAGGGGTAAGTGTTTTTTTCCCCCACACAGAAAGTTATGGGTGTGTGGAATGCACTGCCAGCAGGGGTTGTGGGGGCAGATATATTAGGGACATTTAAGAGACTCTTAGATAGACACATGAATGATAGAGAAATGGGGGGTCATCTGGGAGAGAAGGGTTAGGTAGATCTTAGAGCAGGATAAAATGTCCGCACAACATTGTAGGCTGAAAGGCTTGTACTGTGCTGTAATGTTATATATTAAAAAATTAGTTTACTTTTGAAGCCTTCAAGTAAAAAGCATTAGAGAAAGGACGAGTTTTTGAAGCTTGGGAATATTTATTGTAACGAGTTCTAAAAGTCATATCGCAGAAAAGTTTACATTCCAGGAGCAAACTGAACTGCTCAATTAATTCTAAACTCTCGTATTTGCTTTTATAATTGACGTAGTGCAGAAGGATCAAAATAAACAGCAGGACATGCATTTAGCATGCTAAACAGAAGGCATACCAAAAAATATGGACATACATGGACACCACTAGTATTTGATTAATTTAGATAAATTAAGCTGTCACTCTGCTTTAAACATTTGTCGAAATCAAACACAGATCTTCTTCATTTTATGATGACACTATCCTACAGGGCTATGGACCTATAGCAAGGTGGGATTATGTTAAGTAGCTCCTTTTTGACTGGCATTGACATGATGGGCTAAATAGCCTCTGGTTGTCAATTTTCTATGAGTCATGCTCATTTACAATTCTCTTGATGTTACGGTCTTCCAGAACTTCATCCATATAACTGCTCTTTCTAAGAGCCAATGGGTTAAATTCTAGTCGATTATACAGCACTGGAATATAGCACTCTGTGCCCATATCTTCCAGTAGTCATCATAGAACAGTAATCATAAAATGATATCCTGACAAAATGCCCCAATACCATACTTGTAACAAGAAATTGCCTAAACTATCTGTCCATATTCAAGCAACCTCAATCAAGGTTAAACCTGTTAAAAACATGAAGAAAAAGTTCAGATTAAATAGAGGAAAATGTGAATGGTCAGAATAGCTACTTTCCATGTGTGGACATGTAACATCTCTTCACTGTTTTGATGAACAATATTAGTTTAGAGATCATCTTCAATTGTTTCCATGATGTACTCATGGCTGAACAAAAAAAAAGTAAACAAAAAAACTGCTTGAAATGTACAAGGCACAGGTGCAAGTATTATTTGATAATTAAACCCAGTTTTCTGATTCAGAAAACTGACTTGGAAAAGTACAAGTTTACTTGCATCAAATGTCAAAGGAAATTACACCAAGCAGCAATAAGAAACAACTTTTTAAGAGCATTCACTTGTTAGATCCTGCAGCAATCAAATTGCAATGTAAAACTTAATCACTCTATTCCATTCTTAGCCTTGGATGAGATACAAAATCCTCAAAATAAACACCATCATCCAAAAACTATCATCTTCAGTGGTTGCATCAAACTCCAAACCCTTAGCATAGATTCCATCCACCTTGTGCAACCACCCTCAGGTTGGCTACATCAGTTGTAATCTTAATGGCCTTTACAAACCTGAACCTTCTCTTTATTAAAACAATCATGTACTTCTGTCTGTTTCTGCATCAGCACACTTGCTACTATAATCCTCATTCAATTGTTAACCCAGCTAATCTACCAACTACATGTAAAATTTTACACCCTACCCTATCTGGCACCACGTCACACTCATTCATCAGCTTCATGCACTGATTTGCTTTAACTTCCAAAGCCTCTAACTTAAAATTAGTATTTCCATTTTTAAATTGCACATGACTTCATCTCTCACCAGGGACTCTGTATCCTAAAATACTTTCCTCTTGTCAATCAGTGTTTCCTTCCAACCCACTGTTGATAGGTTTAGCTTCAGCTTGTTTGTATTCAACCAGCGCCTGTATATTCAATCATGTACGCACCATCTTCATGTCTCTTTACTCATCCCTTCTAATGCAATACCATTTGTTTGTCAAATCTATTAATAACTGCTCTTAGTACATAGCTCTTTAGCAACATGGTGTTGATTTTCACCAGGTTAATGTTTCTGTGAAGTGCCATTGGATACATTTTCGTATCAAACATGTTTTTCACTGCAAGTTATTGAATACAAGATTTAATCCCTTTATTTGACAATTCATGCTGTAAATATGATTCTGTCAATTATATACAGGGAGTCCCAGAAGCATAAAGTTATGGCCATTCTCTGTTTCTCATGGCCTAGTATTACTGTCGTCAACCACTTGACTGCCAGCCTTACAGACCCAACGTAAAAATATATTATTTACCAATGTTTGCACTTTCATTTATTGCTTGAAGAATGGACTTAAGACTTGGGTTTGAAAAGTGGCATATTTACATCATTGATTGTTTATATCTCCACAATTTTGTTACAGCTGTGGATTCAATTAACTATTGATAAAGTTCTTCCAATGCCACCTTTGTTCACACACTGAATCATGCAGTTTCTTCCAGCATGGTCAAGGGCACAGTCTTCCACTCAGAAGCTGGCTCCCAGCATATTGAAATGACCCAGGGCAAGTGACTAGCAATGCTCAGCAGCTTTGACAGCCAGTGAGCCCCATTAACATGCACAAGCATTCAAAATCACTCAGAATCTGTGAAAAAATTTTAAAAAGTAAAATCACAAACTTAAAAGTAATTAAAACCAATTATATCTTTGTCCTGCAGCCAATTTCTCCCATTCACTTCATGTACTTATGCAAGATTAACTGGCACTGATTCAGTGAACAGATTTCGCAGCCTGGGAGATGTGCATAGGTCTGCAATGATCTGTTGTACTCTAGTCACCAGTATAGTGCTAGTGGTTCCCAAAGGCTGCACTCCTAGGTTATAGCGTTATCAGCCAGGATATCCAAATGGATTTCACTGGAACATCACTCCATTATGAAATGGTAAGGAAAACATTGATGTTAATAACAAAGTCCTTCCAGATGAATTTTAAATGCATACCTGTTTAGAAGTGGATATATAATCAAGGATGGAGTTGATTGATTTTTCTGAATAATTTCTTGTAACTGCACTCCGGATGTATGTTAGCAGCTGCTTATATCTGTTCATCATTTCTGGATAGTTACCCTGTGGGACAAGCCTCAATTATCTTCCATTTGTATCTTTAATTGACCATATTTATAATTAAACATTTAGAATTAAAGAGTCGAACATACACAAGGAAACATGTCATCAAAAATGCTATACTAAATCTTTGGAAAGTAGTTTTTTTAAATAAATTCATTTATTTTTGGGATCTGGGCATTATCCACAAGGCCAGCATTTCACACCCATCCTAGTTACCCTTGAAAAGGTGGTGGTGACCTGCCTTCATGAACCACTGCAGTCCTTCTGGTGAAGGCACTCGTTCAGTGCTGTTGGAAGAGCAAGATCTGGTTTTTAGGCCCAGTGATAACAAACAGATAGATTTCCAAGTCAGAACAGTGTGAGACCTGGAGAGATACCTGCAAGTGGTGGTGCTCACCTGGAGCTGCTGCCATTGTCTTACATCATGGTGGAGGTTGCAGGTTTGGGAAATGCTATTGAAGTAGTAAGTGCAGTGCAATTGGTGCCCACTACAGCTACTATGGGTAAATGGGGAGGGAATGACTGCTTAGGGTGGTGGATGGTGTGCCAATCAAGAGGGCCTACAAGTTTCTTGAGATGTGCAACTGAGAGGGTGGAATGGTTTTGAAGTGTTAGGAAGCGAGTCGCTCACTGCAGGATAATCAGTCTCTGAAATGCTCTTGTCATTACAGTATTTGTTTGGCTGATCCAATTGAGTTTCTGGTTAATTGGCACCCCCAATTTTGACAAAATAATAGAGATAAAGTAATTTAACGAGTGCATTTTTCATTACTTTATTTCTCCATAAAATTCAAATTATTATTCTTCTTTCAAATGCATAGGCTCTGTATGATTACAGTGAATTTCTGTTAAAGTTCCAAGTAAAATGGTACTCTATGGATGTTCTTACCAGCTTAAAGTTGATTTTAATCATCTGCTTGAGTGCTTTGAATCCCCATTCTCCCTTTTCGCCTTCCAATTCCAATACCTGTGCAGAAAATAAGTTTTACCTATTTATGCCACATTGGATCCACAGTGACTTGGTAAATTAGATACAAAATTGGCTTGGTCCTTGAATACAGAGGGCAGTGGTGGAGGGGTGTTCCACAAGGATCAGTGCTGGGACCTCTGCAATTTGTAATATTTATAAATGATTTGGATGAAAATGTAGCTGGTCTCATTAGTGTAGACAACACAAAAATTAGTGGAGTTGTGGACAGTGAGGAAGGTTGTGAAAGGATACAAAGCAGGATATAAATCAGTTGGAAATTTGGGCTGAGAAAAGGCAGATGGAGTTTAATCTGGACAATTGCAAGGGCATGCATCTTAAGAAGTCAAATGCAAGCAGAAGGTATACAGTAAATGGCAGGACCCTTCGAAGCATTGATGTGCAGAGGAATCTTGGGGTGCAAGTGCATAGCTCCCTGAATATGGCAACACAAGTGGATAAAGTGGCAAAGGCTGCATACAACATGTTTGCCTTCATCAGCTGGGGCATTGCATACGAGAGATGGCGAGTCACATTACAGTTGTACAAATCTTCGGTTAGGCCATATTTGGGGTATTCTGTGCAGTTCTGGTCTCCACACCGTAGGAAGGATGTGGAGGCTTTAAATAGGGTACAAAAGAGGTTGACCAGGATGTTGTTTGGATGGAAGTGTTTAGCTATAAGGAGAGGATGGACAAACTTTGACTGATTTCACTGGAGCATCACAGGCTACAGGGCAACCTGATGGAAGAGTATAAAATTATAGAGGCATAGATAATTGGCTGGAGTCTTTTCTGCAGGACAGAAATGCCAAATACTAAGGGCATAGATTTAAGGTGGGGGTGGAGGAGTTTAAAGGTTGTGCGAAGCACGGTTTTTTTAAAAAGAGTGGTAGGTGCCTGGAACTTGCTGTTACAGGAGGTGGCAGAAGCAGATACAATAGCAATGTTTAGGAGGAGTTTGGACAGACACATGAACAAGCAGTAAATAGAGGGATATGGATGAAGTGTAGGTAAATGGAATTAGTTACATTAGCATCATGATCAGCACAGACTTGGTGGCCCAAGGGCCTGTTCCTGTGCTATACTTTACATGTTCTATTTCGTGTATTTGGAAAAAATAGTCACTTGTTCCTTAATTGTTTATTCCACAGTTCTTTAGAGTTCAAAGTTACTTGCACTGTAAAACTAGCAATTGTTTTGAAGTATTATTTTAGAAAGTTATTTGAATAATGTTGTTGCCAGTCCAACAAAACGTACTGAGTGTTCAAACGTTTAACAGTTGCTTTCATACTGAATTATGGGATTTACAGCATGTATCAAAATGAAATTAAGTATTATCACACAAAAAAATTTCAGGACTGTGATTCCACAGAGGCCCTAAGCAACTGTTATTCTACACCAACTGAACAATTATATCATGAATCAAGCACTACAATCTGAAATTACATTGAGGCAAAATATTTTTTTGCTAGAGAATCACATCAGATTCTCTGTCCAGATTCCAGATGCTTTTACATGTTAACTTCTTTGTACTATCATAATTTTGGGGTGAATTAAGTACGATACCATGCTTCAATCTTGCCAATGGTGTAACATTTTAAGTAGATTAAACTGCTGATATATGATTACTCTGTGATGGACGATGAACATTAAGTTTTTTTTTCCTGAACTCGGCAGAGTTGGGCAATGATTTGTGAAGGGATTATTGAATTTTGACAAGTACTTGATTTTTGCATTAGTATTTGAATCAGAATGCAATGATTAATCATTTCAAATGCACTGCATTTTAAGCAACATTCAATTCAAACATATTATTTCCAGTATACATTGATTCAAATCAATAGAGCTATCATCAGTGAAAAGGGAGAATTTACATGGATGCCCGTTTCACAGTAGATGGATTTCACAATAGTTAAAAAGGTGTTTTGAATTAACCTTTCTTCAGTTGTGCTAGTTACACTATATCAAGCAATTACAATGTTTTACCTTAATGGAGAGTTAAACAAGCATTTTATCAGGTGAAATGGATGTATTTACAAACATAACTAACATTTGAGAAGTCCTATACAGTTATTTAAATCCAATTAGCTACTGATATGACAGCTTCCAGGCTGTTTTCATGTTTTACAAAAATTGCTGGTGACTAGTAAATATCCATGACCAGTCATCCTAATGAATTTCATGCACAAGGGAAACATTTAAGAAATCATCAACAGGAGAAACTGCACTTTCACATCTTCATTTAATAAAAACTCCAACTTTGTAGTTTGCAAACAAAACTCTTGAGCCGAAAAGGTTAATAAATTGGTACCATATTAACATTCCACACAACAGGTTCCTCCAAAACAAGTTTAATATAGCACTGATCATAAATTACAAATCTAAGGAAGTTAGGCAAATGACAAAAAAGTCCTACTATAATTAACGGATTATATTTTAACCTATCAATTACAGAGTCTTGGTATTGCTTTTTCTACATATTTAAATTAACAGTAACATTTACTTTCGACCAACAAACAATATGCTGGAGGAACTCAGTGCAATCTGGGGGGAACAGAATTGTTGGCATTTTGGGTCAAAACTCTGCATCAAGAGTTAGATCAATCCATTTGTAAAGTGTGCTCTCTACTGACTTCACAGTTGACAAAGTAAATTTATATTCCAGCTGCCACAGTTATGAGTCACAGAGATAAATTTCCGGTGTGAAGTACATGAAAAGAAGATTTGCTGAATAACAACAAATCAGAGGAGAAGGATTGACAATCATGAAATGAATGGTAAAAGACGGCTGGAGGATATGGAGAGGCCAGCAGACTGGGCTGATGGTTGATAGATGAAGCTTAATGTAGAAAAATAATTCATTTAAAAACAAACACAGTAAAAGGAAAAACATAGCAAAGCTATTATTTTATATGGACAAGAGGAATTTTGACAATAAATATTTATGAATTATTTACAAGGTCTCAGAGTTAGAGAAGGCTGTTAAACAAAGATAAAGACAATATTCAGTTGGTATCTGGAAGTACGAAATACAAAATAACTTACGCGACTTGTGTGCTCAATTGAACTCTACTAGAATATTGCGAATTATGGGCACCTCATTATTCCAGGGCCATAAAAGCAAACAAAAACATTCAACATGGATTTTTATGGAAACTACCAGGATTGGCAAATCTAGCGTTTTTTCCCCCATCGAGCAAATAACGTTAAGAGACTCAATAGATTTTATTATAGAAGCTTACAATAAACCAAATAATGATAGATTGTGGAGATTGGTTGGTGAAATGGTTGTGAAATTAATTTACAAATTCAAGATAACCGCAAATGAGTTAATGGAAATATCGCAAGAATGTAAAATTATTAACCATAAACTATTGTTCAAGGAGATATATTAAATTATTTTGAGGAGAACTAGATAATATCTGAACAAAGGAGCATTCAAAGGCCATGAGAACAGCAATGGCTAGAATTAAATAAAGAGTCTCCCGCAGAAAACAAGATCAGTGCAGATCCGATTACTCAATCAACCCATGACAATCTATGATTTCAGAATAAAAGAACCAAATTATTTCAGTATGTACATAAAATTACCATCTTCAGAGTTCAACAAAAATAATTATTGACACAATCTTCCCTTCTCAGATTACAAAACATATTTTAATAGATAAGTAGAATATTTTACCTTCTGGAAGCTACTAAGCGCTGCTTTAGGATCATCCTCCTTCAATGCTTTGGAATTGTAGTACTGATTTTCCAAATCCACATTTGGCTCAGAGTTGCTGTCTTCAGAATATTCCTGAAAGTTTAAAAAAAATCATACCCAACTGCTGGAATAACATTTTGAATTTGACAGAATGCAAAATAATCTATTGCAAATAACATAGGTGGCTTCATATGATGGATGGTGTTATAATCAAAAGTGCTCTGCTTCAATATTTGAATAATTTAGCATTATTTTTCTCCCTCAGTGTACCAGGTCAATACCAGTGCAAGTGGATTTCATGAGGAAGTGTACTAATCTGATGACACTGGGAGGTGAAAATCGGAAGATGGCAGAACCTTACACATTTATACCTTTACTGATAATTTAGCTTTCTTACAAGGCTCATTCATTAACGATTAAAAGATAATTATCAACTAATGAGTGAAAAACATTTAAGTCAAATAAAGAATATATGAATGGATATTATCAATAATTCTTTGTAAAAAAGAATCCTGATGGAATGTACATAAGGAAATGCTGACAGTTCCTTGCAAAATTCAGATCATTAAGCAATAAAATCTAGAATTTATTTTTTATTTTCTATCCCAAATATTCAAATAAAAGCCAATATAAAAGTAATCCTTAAAAAAATCAATCTTTTAAATTGAGAGGCACAGAGAATTTGATTCCCAAGGTCACTATACATTAATAGTATCTTAATGATATGAACATTGTATGTGCAACAAATTTAATAGATGGTATGTTTTGGCCATGTCAGTAAATGGTCATCAGTGGAATAAGCATTTGATTCTATCAAACTGTGGCACTCTTGCACATTTTTAAAAATTTTACATCCTCAAAGTCGTAAGAAGTGTGCCGTGAATTAAGGCTTTAGGACCTACAGAAAACTCAAATTATTAGTGATGATTCCCACAGATTATGTCAAAAACAATGATCATCTCCATAATTTGATTAACTAGACTTGCTCAAGTACATTTTCCCTAAAATTTAGTGATAATGTTGATAGTTGTTCAAATTTATTAAGACTCATATTTTCACTAATCTCTCTGACCTATAATTGTTAAGAATGTTCGGAAGATCAATTCTAAATTATTATAAAACACATTCAATGTTCATGCACAAGTTCTTTTTAACTTAATTTTAACTAACTGCTTAATTTTGCTTTCAAAAATGCATATTCATACAAAAAAGTGATAGATAAATACACATTTTGATAATGATAATAGTTTAACAAAATATACAGAATATATGTTTGACAGAAAAGTACAGTCTTATTATATTACCAACTAACATCATTCGCTTAGTTATTGCTACAATTTCAGTATCAGCGTTTAGATTGAAGTACATTATTTAAGTATGTTAAGGATAATTATGAAGCTCTAAATCAGCTCGCATGTTGAGACTTAGACTTTCCATAGCAGGACGAACATAATTTGAATTAATTGAAATTGTACAGTCGACACAATTTGATAATTTTTTAAAAGTTTTTTGGTCACTGCAGTGAGATCAGGCCCAAATCTGTTTCGGCCTAACCCGGCGGCTAGGCCCGCCGCACAAGGTTACAACCCATCTGGGAATTAGCAACTAAAATAGCACCCAGAACGGTACGGTTTTGAAACAAACACAACTCACTACAAACCCAACTGTGTTTCAGCTCGCAGCGAGACTCCGCTTCTAACTACTAAGGTTGAGATGTTACCGCTCGGTCACACACTGCAGCCAAAGCTCCTGCTCCAGGAGGAAGTCTAAGGCCTACCCCTCCCGTCCCACTAACCATGATAAGCAGAAACTATTCCCAAAAAGGAAATGGGATCTGATTCTTTGAGGAACCGCGACACGAGAGCCATACCAAGTCATAGTCTTCCTCATCATCGCACATAAAGTCATCCTCCATGTCAGACATCTTGGAAGTAGTTTGGTGTGTTGCACTGCCCACAATCCCGCAACAGCTTCCAGTGTGAGGCTTGGGGGAAGCTGTTGGACGTTACACACGCCCTAGCAACCGAGCGGAAGTGGGATGGTACGTGTGTGCTATCGTTTCTTTGTCAAGATGCCGCAAAGGGGGTTAAAAAGACCTCAACGGGTCATGATGTTGCCTCCTGAAAGTGTAGAGTAGGTCACGGGGTGAGGTTGATGTGATAGCCAGCGACTCCTGCCCCCCCTCCCCCCCCGAGTGATTCCGGCATCATGTTGGCAGGATATCCGTGGCGAGCGGAACTGGGAGGCTGCAGTAGGCACCAGGGGCAGGGCGCCAGTTGGCTGCCGGCCGTGGACGGAGCGGCTGGGGGGTGGAGATCGCAGGGAAGGGGAGAGAGCGCCGACCCCGAGGAGGAGGAGGAGAAGAAGGGATGGCGGACAGCGCGGCGCCGCCGCAGCAGCTGGTGCAGGTGTCAGAGAGCGAAAGGTAGCGGCCCCTCGCACTTTTACTACGGCTTCGCGGGGGGTTGTGATCAATCCGGAGGCTCCGGGGTGGACTGATAACTTCAGGCTTTATTCTTCACCGGGCCGGCAGTTGTACTTTTATTTTCGTTAACAAACAAGAGTGTCGACTTCTACTTTTCCCAGGACGCTGCCCATGATCTTTCTGACAAGATGTGGCCAGTTGTCGTTCCACCCCCCGACATAACGTGGTCACGATAACCGGGTCAGTTCACTCATTCAGCTTCATTTATTTGACATAAAACGTAATTGGTTTGGTTTATTGGATGAACTGCATACATTTAATTAATTGGCAGACCACTCTTACCCAGACACTTAAATTCATCATCGTTTTCAATCATGTAAATAGTTTTTTTAAAGATGAAAATTGGATGTAAGTCACGAGGCGAGCATGAACTGTCACGAGCCGAACCCGGTCCCACTGTTTAGTTTCGACATGGCGTTTGTACATTGTGAGCAAGAGTGCATGATGGCAAAGGAAGGTAGAACAGCTAGCACGCATTTGTGGAGAGTGGGCTCTTCAAGTAGTGCTCAAACTTTCCAGGATATTGGTCAGACTACATTCACAATGCAATCATGCTGCCTTGCAGGAAATAATTTTTTCCTTGAAGATCACAGTTCTGCAAAAAAAAGGAAGAATGAAGCCCATGCATTCACCTTTTTCTGTCAGATGTATTTTAAAGAGTTAATCCTTCCAGCATGGAGGAAAAAAATATACAGAACTCAAAGGATTTCTTATGCCAAATTTAAAAGGTGTCAAATTCCAAGTTCAAAAATGCCCAAGTAAATTAACT
>JARFYF010000061.1:16207539-16218316 GCA_030265395.1 Rhina ancylostomus | reverse complement strand
AGATGCTGCCTGACCTGCTGAGTTCCTCCAACATTTTGTGTGTGTTGCTCCAGATTCCAGCATCTGCAGAATCTCTTACAGCTGCACAGTGGAATACAGGTTTGGGGTTGCTTGGGCTGTTGATGAAATAGAAATGTTAACTATAACAGTGCAAATTTTTCTGAAAACGGGAATTGTGCCAGACCGCAGTGTTGCACCTCTGCTCTTAAAGAAGGATGTATAAAGGTCAGATAATTATCGATCATTTAACTAACCACATGATTGATAAAATTAGTTATGGACCATTTAAGGGCAGTGAGCACTGAAATGTTTAGGGCAGATAATACTTGAATAATTTAGTGAATTTGAGAATACCATCAAGCATGCGACAAAAGGAATTCAATAAATGGGATTACTGTTTTTAATTTCTGAGAAGTGTTTCATAAATCACAAATATTTAAATACTTTGAGAAAGTGGGAGCATGAACAATGAAAATCAGAAATAAAAATGCTGCAATTGCTGATTATCTAAAATTATTGAGTCCAGATGAGGAACAGTGCCTCATTTTCCATCTAGGCCCATTACAGCTTTTGCTCCACATTCCCTTGCTAATTTCAGATAATTATTCTGTATTTATATCTCATGTAGGCTGACCTCGTATTACTGCTGCCTTTCACAATTTTGCACACATCCAGTCTTGCTTTGGCAATTGTTATAACCGTTTCCTCATTGTCCAGGTAAAACTTTTGGTACTTAGCTGTTTAAATACCATGTAAAATTATACTGCAGGCATAAGGCTATGATTAGAAGCTATGATTTGTTTTTTTAAATAGTTAAAAAAATCTCTGTGATATTTATGTTGACTCTTTTTAAACAACCTGCGTAGACTCTCCCTTTGTTTTTTCTTTTGCCTTTTCCATTGCCATCTGCAGTAGGGTGCTATATTTTAGAAACACATAATCCTTGCACCAGCTTTAAAAAGTTATGTTTTTTAAAAAGCACATGATCTTTAAAATCTACTTTTTTAAATGTCATATTGTTAGTTACTAGTAATCTTGTATAATTTGTTTACTCACTGTTTTTATCACCAAATATTAAATTTCTTCTAACGCATTTTCTCTTAGTTGAAGGTGGCTCATATTTTGATAGCATCCAAGTTCATCTCCATGTAGGCCTAATTGAGTGTTCCAACAGAAATGACTATCTTGAAATCTGATGTCAGTTTTCCCCAATCCAAATTTAAAAAGGGCATACAATTTTTATCCTTCTATTACCTCACTGATTGATGTGAAAAGACTTAGATGGGGAATTTAACCTAGAAGTTTTCTGATCTGTAGCCATCTTGAATATTAAACTTAATTGTAAGTGTACAGGCAGGACAGCATTTGATAAGTTAAAATTAAATGAACTGTTGGGAAGGCTGGTATTTCTTAGAAGTTGCGGTTTGAATATAGTGCAGCATAAAAACCACCGATACTCCCAGTGCCTTGTTTGTTGTTGATACCACGCTTGATAAAGGTTTCTGTAGCTTTAGATGGATTAGAACCTAAATGGGTGCCATTTGACACTGCAAAATATACTCTCCTGGAATGTTTTTTGGTACTGTCCTCCAAAAATATTTTGCTTTAGTTTTGTGTACATCTTCTATGGCTTGCAATTTATTTTTAAAAGTATATTTGATTTGATAAATTGTTCTTTAAAAGTTAACACCTTTGTGAATTTTGTACAGTGTTGTTTTATACACCTAGATCTCTGTTTTCTAAGTTTTATTGTCACAAGCATGCCATGCCAAATTTAATGATATAAATAATGTCAATATATAGTTTTAAATAAGTAACAAACTTCATTTGTAAATATATTATTATTCTTATCAGGATTCAAAACTTATCCATTATGCTTCTCACTGTTGCATTAAAAGTGACATTTATAAGTGTAGGACATAAAACAGTGGCTTAAGGAGTATTGAGGAACAGAGACCTTGGTGCACAAGTGCAAGGATCTTTGAAGGTGGCAGCATAGGTAGATAAGGTGGTGAAGAAGGCATATGGAATAGTGACCTTTGTTCGCCTCAGCAAACTATAAGAGCAGGAAGGTTATGGTACAACTTTATTGAACATTGGTTAGGCTACAGCTGGAGTACTGTATACATTTTGGTCACTACACTATAGAAAGGATGTGATTACACTGGAGAGGATACAGAGTAGATTTGGTATCATGTTGGCAGGGATGGAGCATTTCAGTTACGAGGAGAAACTAAATAGGTTGTATAGGTGTTCCTGGGAGTAAAGGAGGCTGAGGAGGACCTGATAAAGGTAAACAAAATTATGAGGGGTACCAACAAGGTAGTTAATGAGAAACTTTTCCCCATAGCAAAGGAACTTAAAACAAGCGGGCATAGGTTTAGGTAAGGGGTAAGAGGATTAAAGGGGTATCTGAGGAAGAACATTTTCACCTAGAAGGTGGTTGGAATTTGGAATGCAATGGGTGACAGAGGCAGATACACTCACAACATTTAAGAAGTCTCTAGGCAACTACTTGGATCTCCAAGGCACAGAAGGCTATGGACCAAGTAGTGATAAATGAGGTTAGTGAAGATAGGAACTTGATGATCAGACTGGACATGTTGTGCCAAAGGGCTTGTCTCTGTGCTGCATTGCTCAATGACTCTGAGATTGTCAAAAAGTTTTGAACTTTTTTTTTGAGTCTGCCAAGCCAGTATGTGTGACTAGCCTCTGACATGTTAGAATTGTGGCTCAAATGTTGTGTGCATTACAAGGCCTAATTAATAAAGATAAGGATGGCTTCTTCAAAGAATTTCTCACTGGGAGATGTACAGAAGGTTTATTGTGGCTTAATGGATAGATGTGCCCCAAATGTGGGTGGCTCACTGCTACTATTAATTCTGGGCCAAAATCCTTAATGGTAAATGTCTCTTATTGCTGCACATTGGGATTAATGTGTATGAAATATATATATGAAATAGAATTTATGTTTTATCTGCACAGATATAACGTAACATTCCATGATTTTTTTTTCTTTTTGACAGGAACATTTCAACCTTCCCAATTCCACTGGAATAAATTGTATGGTCGATGGCACAATCCCAGCCAGCTCAGGACTTTCCAGCTCGAGTGCACTGGTGTGCTGCGCAGGTCTCATCACTGTGATAGCAAATGGAAAGGTTCTGTCAAAGGTATAAACTATCTATGCATCTAATATAACTAAAATGAATGTTACTGCATATGTGGTTTATGAGAAAGTTGATTGATCAGCAGCAATGCACTTTGGATTTTTAATATATCAAGCACAGCATAGCAAAGGTACTTCACAGAATGCAGAAAGCAGTAACTGTAGATTTAGTGGTGACAACTGAGAGATTAGTTGGAGACCTTAGAAATTAAGGCCCTGCCCAAGGAATGTTTTAACATCCAGCAAAGCCACAACAATCTCCTTCACCCCATCGTCACCACCAATGGGCTCTTAAACTATTCAAGGAATTTGATCACTTGAGTGTTTCTGACGTTGGAAAGTGGGGGAAAAATAAATTACAATTTTTTTGAAATAATTGAGCTAATTTATATAGATTTAATTGTTAAAATATTTTTAAGCATCCATGAATGCTCGGGTTCCATTTGTTCTATACATTTTTATGGCTGTGGTATTGTACGTTTACAGAAAATAATTCATATGTCTAATTGCAGAATCAGATATTCAATGAAAACAGATTCCAGACCCCAAATGAATCAGTTCCCAGGGTATTCCATGTAATGTCATTTTTGATTTTGCAAGAACTTCTGTGACGTTGCGTTGCTGAGCTAGTTCCTATTAAAAATGCTCTTAAAATAATAATATAAAAATCAATAATTCACAAAAAAATATCACCATCATTATCTTCCAGTAATCTCCTGTCTTCTGTTGCCATATCTACTTGTTCTCCATCTTCTCTGCTCATTGTCTACTCGATGATGTCCTGTAATTCCCCTTTCAGCCTTCCACAATGCTAGAACCTTGCATGCCTTCTCTGTCTTCCTGTATCTTAGATCCAGATCTTGGGATCATTTCCAGAACATTTTTAGTCCTTGGCGTAGGCCATTTGTAATTACCAAATAGAGAGTATGTTTTGCTGCCCATACAGCCTTAATGAAGGTTACTTTAATCTTAAACCTGTAAAAGGAGATGACCATATGTGCTATGCCAACTTAGGCAATTGTTGCAAATAATGAATTTTCCTCAAAAAAATTAAACATTTACGTGTACTCCAAACTGCAAAGAAGAAGGAAAGAAAATAAAACGCACCAAACAGCAAGAGTAAAAGGAATATTGCTGTTGTACAGCTGAACAGATTATTCTGCTTATTTGGTGAAATTAGACAAATATGTGCTTTCCATTAGGAGTGGAAAATTTGCGGCATGATTCTCTGACCCACAGATTTTGTGAGAGACAAAGGGGGAAAAAGTAAAAGAGAGGATCATCAGTACTGTTCTAATTTTCTAAAAATACCACTGCAGATTTTCAGCATTTGCAGTACATTGTTTCAAAAAGATTATATTAATTTTACAGTATTGAGATGAAAATGTAGCATTCTTTAAAATTTTTACAATAATGAATCTTTCAAATAAAACATGGCTTCCTGTAAGAAAAAATTCAAAATGATCATGGCAAGCAGATATTTCAAGATAAGACATCATTTATTCATAAAGCAACATTTTGAATATATTTTTTGAACATAAGACTTAATACACAAAGTAATCAGTAGAAAGGTAAAGAAACAGTTTATGCTATAAATCACCTACAAGATGCCTATAGATTGTCAGCTAGTGGCAGCTACAGGTAAGTATTGTCCTGTAATCAATGAATTCACTGATGCAAATGGTGTCTCAAAATTTGTGAACTTGTAGGATTCTTAATGCTTTTTGTTTTGCTTTGCTTTGAAAGATAAAAGGTAGCCAGGTTGAAAAGGCAGCAATGTAGGAGAAGATAGAATACTTCTAGGGGAGAAGATGAAAGGTGGGAGAAATGGTTTGCAGTTTGTAGTGTATGGGCTATGAAACAGTTTTATGTAAGAGGCCCCTTAGATTTAAAAAAAAATTGGAAAGCCAGAATTTTATTCTGAGTAAAATTGGTCAAACATTTTCAGCATTTTGTGAATTTGTTTTAAATATGGATGGATTGATGAACAGATCATACATTACCCTTTTTCAATCTATTTAAGTTGTAAATAATCTGGAAAATTCTCTTTTTAAATATTCTGGACAAATTTGTATACGTGGAAGTGTATGTGGAATTCTGTTGCACAGAAAAGCAGCCTTTGTGTCAGACTTATTTATTTCATAACTTAAATGAGAAATGAAGCATGTTGAAACCAGACTTGTGGCAAATCTGCATCAAACACTCTGAGCAATGCATAGTAGAGACATGAGAGCAAAAGTTATTAGAATAGATAACATCATTGCTTAATTCTGGTGGCTATGATGACAACCAGATAATGTCCCAGCTCCTGATGAAAATAAGTGCCATTACCATACAACATATGTGAAATAACAGGAAATTGGAACTTAGCATGCAAAGTTGAAGCAGATGGTAACTTTAATTAGTCTCGCGTATAATAAGAACTAACTGTTTTTAGCTTTACCCAGAAGTACTTTTCCTGATTTATACGTACAAGGCACGCTATTCTGTTCCCTGTAAGGCCAATAGCAGAGCTCATACTAAATTGTATTAGATTTGAGTTTTCTATATAAATAATAAGTTATTTGCAAAAGCAGCTTTAATTTGAATATAAGAGCTGTAGACCCCATGGGTATAATAGAATGTTTATCAGTACTAAACTAATGTCATTGATATGTTTCTTACTAAAATTTTATACTTTTGAGAAGATTATTTACCCAAGTAGAAGGGAGGGGATAGGAGAATAAAGAAAGCTGACATCTTAGTGCTTCTCTCTTAGTGATCTCTCTTAATTGCTTTGAGCTGAAATGCATGACAATATGTTCCTGGTATTTGGAAGCAAATTCCAAAAAGAGTTTGGGTAGGCTTTCACCGGAGATGTTTTCTTGCCTAATCTGTTACTTTTTTTGTTCTGTGACTCAGTTCTGAATAGCCAACCTCATTCTGATCCCTGGTTCTACATACCTTATGTAGAGGAAACATCACTTCTGCATCTACCCTGTCAAGAATTTTTACATATTTCAATGAGATAGCTACTCATTCTTTTCAACTATTCAGGTCTGGTCTCTGTCCCTCCCTCCCCCCATCCCGACCGTGGGGGTATATGAAAAATCTCAGGGTCAGTATTTCAGTATCACCAAGGCTCTGTATAAATGCGCTAAGATACCTTTACTACCTTTACTTGTGTACTCAAATACTCTTGCCCAAAATACCATTTGAAATCCAAATTACTTGCTGCACCTGCACAGAGGTTCATGGATAAGTGCATGCAGTTGCCTCTGAACATCAGCATCTTGCAGTCTCTCACTGTGTAAAAGATTCTCTTAGTTTCTAAATTTTTCCAATCAAAATACATTTCTCCACTTTCTCCATTATTTCCCTACTGAAACCTCTCTGCATCATTCTCCTTACTGCCAGTCAATTTTGTATTATCACAAAATATGTAAGATGGATATATTACATTTGGGCCTTTTAAATCATTGATATAGATTGTGAACATCAAGGGCATCAGAACTGAATGCTTGCTGTCTGTTTTCTGTCTGTTAGCAATCTTCAGACAAAGTCATAGTGCCACTCTACCTCAATCTCTTGTACTCCATTTTAGTTTAATAGCCTCTTCTGCGGCAACTTATCAAAGGACTGTTGGAAAGTCAATGTAGATCACTCTTACTCATTACCCTTACCAATTCTATTAGTAACAAACATCAAAAATAAACTCTCAGATTAATCAAACGTAACTTTCCATTCATATACTTATATTCACTCTGTCCAATCCTATTGTTATTTTCAACATGTCATTTTTACCATTTGCTCAACCTTAAATTCTGGTGTTTTTAGTAACAGTCTGGCTATCTGGTTTGTAGTTCCTTGCTTTCTTTCCCTTTCTTAATTAGCAGGATTACATTTGCCAATTGTAATTCTGGGTTAACTGTTCCAGAGTATAGAATTTTGGAAGATGACAAATAATGTGTCTGTGATGTTAAAACTTTGGGATACAAATTATTAGGTTCTGGGGATTTATCAGATTTTACTTCCATTATTTTCGCCAAGGCTGCTGTTTTTATACTACTGCTAATTTCTCTCAACTCTTCAGCCTAGACCTGCTGTACTCCACTGTTTCTGGGAGATAAGATACTTAATTGGTTTTAAGGTGCTACGATGAATTTGAAGTTCATGAAAGGGGTGATTTAAATGCAGATTATTTACTGAGGAGAAAAGTATAGGAATGGAAATGAATGGAAACACAACTAACCAAGTGGGACCTGATGGTGTGGTAAAATAGATGAATAACAATTGCATCTTCAGCACTTGCATTTGTCCCTACAAATTAGACCTGAAGTTAACTGTTTAATTCCCTCCTTTATGCTTGAGTGGTCCTACCTTGTGTACCGAATGCCTTGGGATTCTCTTTAATTCAAATTACTAAAGACATTTCGTGACCTTTTTTTTAGCCCTCCTGATTCCCTATTTAAGTTCCCTCCTGCTTCCTTTATATTCCTCAGTTTCAGCTTCCTGAGCCTCTGAAATGCTTCCTTTTTCTTTTTGACTAAATTCACAACATCTCTCATCAGCTAAGGTTGCCAAACCTTGCCATCCTTGTCTTTCTTCTTCACAGGCACATAGGGTCTGGAATCAATGTTGAGGACTGTTCCCTCCCACATGTACACTACTGCTTTCTCGCTATTGCATCTACTTTTCCAGTGGAACAGGCTGTACCCGGGGTTTGTGATAATGGAGTTTGACACATTGCTTGTAAAGTAAGACTATATCAGGCTGTTTCTTAACTAATCTGTGGAGCAGACTCCCAATTTAGACATCAGTTTCCAGATGTTTGTGACGAGGAATTTTCAAGAGTGACTGGGCTGGGAAGTAACTTTGCCATGTTTAAATTCTGAATTCAGTGTCTAGATCAACACCTGCTGGTCTTTCTGGTTTTATCTTTTTTCCATTTTAACCTTTTGTAATAATGCAACTGAGCAGCCTGCTCTGGCAGTTAAGAGTCTAACATATTGCTTGGGGATTGGAGAAACAAAGATTAGACCAAGTAAGGATGGTACATATCCTTCCCTAAATGGCATCAGTGAATAAGATAGTTCTTTTTTTCACTGTCTTGTAATTTTATGTTGACTCCAGGTTATTGACACAATTTGAATTCCACAGCTGCTANNNTAGGATTTGAATTTGTGTTTCTAGGATGTTTATCTGGGTAACTGGTCCTGTAACCTAATCACTGTGCCACCACTGTATTAGCAAAGTATACAAGTTAGATGCAGCAGAAGACCACTTGGTCCTTAAGCCTGCTCTGCCATTCAGTAAGATAATGGCTGATCTGATTGTACCTCAACTTTGTATTTCCACCTAACCACCCCTCCCCCCCACCCCAGTGAACTTTCAGCTCCCTGCTTATAAAGAATCAATCTATCTCTATCCAAAAAACAGTCAAGGAATCTGCTTCTGAGGGATTTCCAAAGTCGCACAATCCTCAGACAAAAATAAATTACCTCATCGCTGTCTTAGGTGGGAGTATCTAGAACTGTTATTAAATGTTGACCTCTTCTAGAATCTCCCACAGTAGGAAACATCCTTACTATGACCACCAAGACAAGACCCCTGAGGATCTCTTCTAGCAATCAAGTCTCCGGTCATTTCTATAAAGTCTTGCAGAAACAAGCCCAGCTGTCCAACCTTTATTCATAGGACAGCTCATCCATTCGAGGTATCAATGAAGTAAACCTTGAACAGATGCAAACTCCTTTACATCATTCCTGAAATAAAGAGACCAATATTATATATAGTACTTCTAATGTGGTCTCAGCAATGCCATGTATAACAGAAACACAACCTCACCATTTTTGTATTCAATTTTTTTTACCTATAGGCAATAACACTGCTAATTTTTTTTCTGCTGTACCTGTATACCTGCTGTTTGTGAATCATGCACACCCGCATTCCTTTGCACCTCTGAGTTTTGCAGTCACACACCATTTAGATAATATGCTTTTTAAAATGTTTCTTGTCAATATATGCAATTTTTCATTTTTCCACATTGTACTCAATTTGCCAGATCTTTGTCCACTCACTTAACTGATGTATGCCCCTTTTGTAGCCTCCTTTTCCTCTTCACAACTTAATTTACATATGTCTTTGTGTCATCAACAAGTTTCACAGCACAATTTGATGGCTTCATCCAAGTCATTTATACAAGTTCTAAAATGAGGCCACAGCACCAATCTCAGGGCACAGCACTCTTACACCTTTGCAGCCAGAAAAAAATACCATCTGTCTTCTCTCAGTTTCCTTCAGTGATTGCAACAGGTACACACATATCCATACTGTCTTTTCTTTATCTGACTTATCCAGTCTTTATATTTTCAGTGGTGGGAAGGTTTCTGGAGGGAATTCTGAGAGGCAGAATCTATCTGTGTTTGGGAAGGCAAGGACTGATGAGGGATAATCAATATGTCTTTGTGCATTGGAGACTATGTCTTATGAATTTATTTGAGTTTTTTTGAAGAGGTAAGAGGATTGACAAGGGTAAGGCAATAGATGTTGTCTACAAACAAGGCAAAAGCATTCCAAGTACCTAAAGCAGAATTATGCCCGCCACAGAAATTTCATTTCCTATGTAAACCAGTCTTTGATTGTCAAAATATTAGCACTGGTTATGAACTCATGATCTCAAGTTTCATTCAAAGAACCACAATTCATAAACCATCTGAGATCTTAAATCTAGCAACAGTTCATATCAAAGTCTAACCTACTTCATTTTAACACTTCACCCAGGGTGATGTTATCTGTTTTTTCATGTAATACTTTGAAGTAGGCATATATTCTAATTTATCAATAGAAAATATTAACATGGTTTAGCCAATTATTATGAGTTTATTTCTTACAGCACAGCTATTGAATGTTATAATGGGAAGTGTGACATGTCATTTCCTTCAAGGAATATATAGCTTGAATATAATGAATCATTGTGGAAACAGTTTCTGTGAATTTTACTTTGTTACAATGTGACTGGATAGAAATGACCATAAATATTTAGTGGAATTAGATGTGAATTGGTGAACACGAATGAAATATTTATCCGGCTCGGTGATGTTGGTCTTCAAGTAAAACATTGTTAAATTTTGTGTGACTCAAACATCTTCTGTTGCTTTCATCATGAATATTTAATCTTGATGGCAGGAGGGAAGAGAAAAGGTGAAGGAGATGCAACACCTTTCCTTTTCACCTCTCCCCATCCCACCATCCAGCAACTCCCATCAGTCTTTCCAGGTAAAGCAGTGATTTACTAGCACTTCTTCCAATCTAGTTTACTGCATTTTGTGCTCACAATATGGTCCTCTCTACATGGAAGGGATGGTCACTTTGTGGAGAATCTGCAGTTTAGTCCACTGGAATGATCCTGAGTTTGTTGCCTGCCACTTTAATTCCTCATCCCACTCCCACTCTCTCCTATCTGTCTATGGCCTTCTGCACTGTTACAGCCAGGCCCAACACAAACTTGAAGAACATCTCATTTGGACATCTTGCAGCCTTCTGGACTCAGTATTAAATTCTCCATCTTTAGGTAATTTGCTCTTTATTTCATTCTGTCAGTGTCAGAACTGGCCATTTCTGCCAGTG
>JARFYF010000061.1:16017074-16029208 GCA_030265395.1 Rhina ancylostomus | reverse complement strand
TACAAGCTCACAGAAGACTCAGTTTTTATGGAAGCATGTTACTGTATCTTTTTAAAACTGCATGCTTTCATTTTTAAATGTACTCTTCAGTTTACTTAAAGTTATTTTAAAAAGTCGTATGTCATGACCTTTTGACCCAGCTTTTGAAATTAAGTAATTAAAATGTGTGATACAAGTCATGACAACAGCTCAGGTGCAAAATATGACGGGAAATGAAATTTGCATTAAAGTAAATTTCTCAAGGCATTTTATACATACATAAGAAGCAAGAGGGTAACTAGGCACAACTCAAAGACAAGGGAGGGAATTTATGCCTGAAACCAAAGGAAGTGGACAATGTACTAAGTGAGTACTTCACATCAGTCTTCACCAAGGAGAAGGACATGGAGGACAGCGAGTTCAGGGAGGGGTATGTTCTAATATTTTAGTGCATGTTGATATCAGGGAGGAGGAGGTGTTGGAGGCTTATAAAGAACATTGAAGTCGATAATTTCCCAGGGCCTGATGGATTTGGAGTATTGCGTGTGGTTCTGGTCACCGCATGACAGGAAGGATGCAGAGGCTTTGGAGTGTGTGCAGATTCACCAGGATGTTGCCTGGATTAGAGAGTATTAGCTCTAAGGAGAGATTGGACAAACTTGGATTGTTTCCCCTAGAGTGTAGAGGCATCCTGATGGAAGTGTATAAAATTATGAGAGGCACAGACAGGGTAGATATTCAGAGTCTTTTTGCCAGGGTTGAAATGTCAAATTATAGAAGGAATACATTTAAGGTGAAAGGAGGAAAGATTAAAGGAGATTTATGAAGCAAGCATTTTTACAAAGAGAGTGCTAGGTGCCTCGTGCATGCTGCCAGGGGAGGTGGTGGAAGCAGATATGATAGTAACATTTAGGAGGCATTTGGACAGGCACATGAATGGGCAAGGAATAGAGGGATACAAACCTTGTGCAGGTAGATGCGATTAGCTAGATTGGCATGATCGGCACAGACATTGTAGGCTGAAGGGCCTGTTCTTGTACTTTGTTCTATGTGACAGGAAATGCTCAGTCCAGTTTCCCACTAAATAGAACTTCAAAAAGAAATGGGTGCAAGCTCTTTAAAACAAGTGCAAATTACTTTTAATGTACAATTTATGAATAAGAATTAGTGCAATTGAGTCCAATATCTAGGCAATGATACCCTGGCAGCAAGTTACTGATAAACCAGAGTAAAATTTTAGCAAAAAAATCAATGTAGAATAGTTATTATAGTAATAAGCCTCACCAAAATTATACATTTTGCAACTTACCTGGAAAAACATATCTAGCACCTCAACGGGGGCAATCATGAGAAGTGTCACAAAGCTGTCAGCAATTCTGCTAAATAGATAATCTTGATCTTCTCTGGAAGGCTTGTAATGATCAAAATAAAAATAACTTGTTAAAGTCACATGTTCATTAATGAAAAGTTCTATAAAGTAAATATAACTGAAAATCAGAGCAAATGGAAATAGGGACCATGCCTAAATAACACATTAATGAGAAGGATAAAGAATGAGTGCAGCATTTTCAAAAGTTACAAACGATTAGATAACCAGAAGCTTGAACATATTGTAAAAGCCAGATATTTGCAACGTTTTAAATATAAACAAAGAAATCAAAAGAAAGATTGAACATAAGATTTCAGATAAACAGTTCTTTGGCAGCTTAACCATTATTCTGTTCCTGCTTACAAACATTTCCTCCTGTTCTCCAATGCCACGCATTTAAAATTCTCAACTTGCCTTTAAATTCCAGAAATCTATGTTCCTCTAAATCTAGCTTTCCTTTGCTTGAACTTTGGCGACTCTAATTTCAGCCATCAAGTCCCTGTGCTGTGTAAGTTCCTTCTTACTCTTCCCAATTTCCCTGCCAGAGTTTAAGACACCCTTGCAACCTACCTGTCTGAGGAAAGTTTTGGTCAATATTTCCAATATTTCTTTCCTTTGGCATCCATTTTTACCTGATTATATCACTGTGAAATGCCCTTTTGAATGCCAAATGCACCATTTTCAGGCATATCATTACAGATGTAGAACATAAGAATTAGGATTTGGCCAACTGGTTCTTCAAGCCTGCTTTGCCATTTGTCAAGATCGTTCTATTTCAGTAACACTTTCATGCTTCAAAATTTTCTGATTTTTCTGATTTTTGATTTGGTTTTACATAGCCATAATTACATTTGATCACATAACTCTGACTTATTCCATGGATTAACATTAACAAGGCCTTGACAAATGAAATTGGCTTTGTCCTTGCAGTTTACACTGATCCATTTTTGGCTGCAGGATTAACACGAGACTAAACTATATAGAACAGTCTATTATCAGTGTTATAATTACTGATTTGTAGCCCTGGGTTAACTACAACTTGTTAAGGAGCAGCCAGTATAGATTGTAATATGGTAAAACTCCAATAATCCAGCATCCGATTGATTGGAAATTCTGATGGTGCTATATCTGGCTCCTCATTTTTATGGAACGTGAGCAGGGAGTCTGGAGTGCTGCTGGGATCAGGTTCCAGTCTGTGGGCTGGATGTGTGACTGGAGCTAAGGATGGGATCTGAAATATTAGGGGTCAGGCACATGAGTATATTTACAGTTGGAACTGGGATCGGGCATGTTTGCATATTTCCCACTCCCTTTAAACTCACCAGATTCACTGGAAAATGTATTATGTTATGTAACATGTAAAATAAGTGAAATAAGTGTGTTTGAGTATTAACAGGAACAACATCGAATTGTCTGGAAAATCTGTTGGTTCGGTCCCACCAAATTCCTAAGGATGCTGGATAATCTGAGTTTTACTGTGTTGATATTATATTAAGCAAGCTGTTGGTGTTCTATGAATTTATTATTCGAAATGGGAAAAAACAAGCACATTTCATCTTCAATGTCTCCAGGTTTCAGCATGAGAAACCTATATTGAGAAGATGAATAGTATAACCCATGATCCTTTATGGATGCATTATACACATTTCCATCCAGGCAAACCACTTTAGAGAGAGTGGTAAAGATGAAAAATTACTCCAGCATTTATAAGCCATTACAAATAAAACATCCAGACAAATATTTTAAAAAATGTTTAATGATATAGATGTACCTTAAATTTGTAAAGGAAGAACCACCAAAATGCATCTTGAAGAATGGCTGCAGATGGTTCTGACAGAATTAACTTCTTCCAGGTAGTTTGAAATCCAAGCTGTAAGCAAGTTAATGTTGACTTAGCATTAGTTAACTCTGAGATGAATGCAAATTGTTTGTGATGAAGTAATTAAATTGGTATGTTGTTATTTCCTTTATTTCATCTAAAACACTCCTGGACCTGTTGCAATACTTAGAGAACTGTTTTTAACTTTGTCAGGGCCTCAAAGAATCTCATTCTCAAACCTTTAACATTATCACAATAGAGCCAAATAGAGAAATACAAGTAATGAGGAAAAACTCTAACGTTCACTTACATTAAACTTCTGCGTCTTTCTAAACCAGTTTAGCAATTGCATTGCTTCCAGTTGTCCAGGAAGCTCTGTAAACTCCAATGGCTTGAAGCCTGGAAAAGTTTGAGACTAAATGGGAGACAATGGTGAAATTAAAACAAAGAAAACAGTGGCTTTTTGTTTAGAGATACAGTATATATTTGTGATAACCTATTCCCCACAACGGAAAAAAGGGCAAGGGGAATAGTTTATATATTTCCTGCATCAATGATAAACAATTAGCTGTTTATCCAGCCATCTGTCATTTCTCTCTTTGCAGATCTAGCATTCCTCACTCTCCATGATGCTCAAATACAGAAAACAAATCAGTAGAACACAAGTCCTAGCTCCCAAGGGTACTAATGAATTCTATTTAATGTCAAATTGACTCAGGAGCCGACAAGATACATGAAATATAAAAGATCAAAGCTTTAATGGAAATGGGCGCAGATGGCACACAATGCATCCTAAAGAAAATGAGTAAAGAATTTTCTTGCCTACAAAATAAATGCAGAAACATTCAAAATCAAAGCCACATAATAGGAATAGTAAAATTATAAACCAATCAACCTAACACCAATGATAGAAAATGCTGAGTATGATTTCATTAGATTCTGCCAATGAGTTACAAGGTTTACCATTTCTGAAACAGAGAAAGGTGATATAAAACTGGGAAGTATCCTTGGAGAGAATTTGTTGAAAACAACTCTTTGCATTTACAGTGCACTATTCATTTAGATAAAAATTACAAAGACACTTCACAAACAAGTGATAATAAGAAAATAGTATTGGGAAAAAAGACTGATTAAAGAAATCATATTTTGTAATTATTTTGTATAAAAATGTTTAAAGGTATTTAGTGAAGATATTAATTTAAGGTTATGTATTTCACATGTTATACATTTCATAGAAGGGTAAATATATAGTGGAACATTATCATCTCAATCCTGATGAAACAACAACAGACTGGCAAATGGATTAGTTCAAAACCATTAGCACATCTTTCTATGTATACTGTAAATCACACAGAAAAAACATTTTGCAGGTTTTATATTTCTGGTATATGTCCTGTCAGCAGGAAAGTGGACTGGCTATATTTAGTTTTCATTTTCCCATCACATTTCTGACATTCTGACTAAAATTGAATCACGAATTGCAAACTATAACCTTCATTTTTCACTCACAGCCAAACAGTACATCAGACATCGGAAACCATATATGAATTAAAGGATCTCCTGGGACATCAATTTTATTTTCATTGATTTTCCCCAGACTGATACACAAGCAGACAGCACTGTCAAAGACTGCACAAGACCTGTGGCCTCAAATGATCACTATTGAGTAGCTTGATTGTCCAATCAGTCCTCTTCATAACATGGAAGAGGCCATTAGCCAACTGCACCTATCCTTTCTCCTGTCTTAATTTCCACCCTTCTGTTTAATTTTCCCTCCTAATATTTCCTTTTCATTTTCCATTCTCTCTCAGTTTTCTACACATGTGCCCTGTTTTCCTCTTCCCTATGGCAGTCTGCGTGATTGCCACAAAAAGTGCTCTTTAACATTACAGACCTCCTTTCCAGGAATAAGGTAGCAGTTGGTGCCTGTAATCGTGCAAGTTGGTTTCTAATGCCTTTAAAAGGGAGCAAATCACAATAGTAGTTTCTCGTGGTGAAGACATCGCAATTTAGAACATTTTGGTGATGCTCATTTTGACATTAGGGCAAAATATGGCTCCAATTTCTAGGTTTGGCAATGTAATCTGACAAACAGAACAAAAGAGACACAGAAAAATGGGAACATGATTAGGCCATTTGGGTCTTTGAGGCGGCTGATCCTCTTCTTCAATATTATGTTCCTGCTCTCTTCCAATTCTCCTTGATGCCTTTTGGGTCTTGAAATCGATCTACCTCCTCCTGAAATATAGTCATTGACTTCACCTTCAAAGCCTTTTGTAGTAGAGAATTCTACAGGTTCACCACTCTCTGAGTGAAGAATTTCTCCTTACCTCTGTCCAAAATATCTTACCCTGAGACTATAATCCTCGGTTCTAGATCCTACAGCCAAGGGAAGCATCCTGCCTGCTTCTACCCTGTCAGAATTTTGATTGTTTCAATTCTTAATACAATTACAAGATCTTGGAGCATAAATTTCAATATTGAATCTTCATTAGTTAATTGATTAATATCATAAAGATTTGCTCCATAATGTTAAAGAATCTGTCGAAATTTTCAGATTTACATTTGGATGCTTTGTCTTCAGTTGTGTGCATGAAGTCTACAATAGGTTGAGCTATATGGTCTTAAAGTCAGCAATGTATTGTGTTGCAGTAATATAAGAACAGATCTTTTGCCCATGCATGGAATGCACTACTATTCCTGAAACAATCTGTGAGAGTAGTTCATTTAAGTTTTAAACAGAGGGTAAGAAAAGTAATTCCCATGTATGGTAGTGAATTGCTGTAGGGAAGGAACATCTGCTGCAACTTATGGTAGCAGCAGGGTATTGGAGGCAGGTAGGTAGTCAGCAATGTGGATTTTCAATATAGCTTTTGTCAGATCATTCAACTGCAATTCAACTGTGATTTCTCACATCTTCATTCATCCTGGCTTTGACTTCTCATACAAGTGGCCACCGACAAGTATCATCAACACAATGCCAGGGGAAAGCAGCCCATTTTTACATATAAGGATGACACTGTAAAGTACAAACTATTGCATTCCATGCAAACTGTGGCTTGGAAAAGATAGCATTTTAAAAGACCAAGGTGTCAGAATAGTCTACCAGGTTGTCATCGCCTTGTCTGTGTACTCATATCAATTTCATTTCTGCTTCTGATAATCTACCACAGAAAGAAGCATAGTGAGGAAAGCAATGAAAAAAGTGGAAAAGGATCCTGAGGACAAAGTTAAAAGCAGTCAGTTGGGGGGGGGCGGATGGTGAGGGTTACCTAAAATTCATGCCATTGGATACCATTGGCTTGTAGACAACTTGGGTAGAATATGAGGTGTTCTTCGCCCAGTTTGGTTTGGGCCTCATCCTGGCAGTGGAGAAGACTGAAGCAGGACAGGTCAGTGGGGGAATGGGAAGGAGAACTGAAATGGCATGCAGCTGGGAGCTCAGGAAGCTCATCGCGGACCGAGTGTAGGTGCTCTGTGAAACAGTTGTCCATCTGCACTTGGTCTCATCAATGCAGAGGAGGCCACATCAGGAGCACTGAATGCAGTAGACAAAGTTGGGGGAGGTGCACATGAATCTTTACCTCACCTAGAGGGGTTGTTTAGGTCCCTGGATGGTGATGAGGGAGAAGGTGTAAGTTCAAGGGTTACACCTCCTTCAAATACAGGTGAAGTTACCAAGGATCAGAGATAGATGGGTGGGTGGAGATGGATGAGTGAACCAGAGAGTCACGAAGGAAGTGGTCCCTGCAGAAAGTGGAAAGGGGTAGGGAGGAGGAGATGTGGCTGGTGGTGGAATTGGAATATTATTGTCACATGTACCAAGGTACAGTAATAAACTCCTCTTGCATACCATTCATACAGATCAATTCATTATGGTGCATTAAGGTAGAACAAGGTAAAATAACAGAATGCAGAATAAAGTGTAACAGTTACAGAGAAAGTACAGTGCAGGTCGACAATAAGGTGCAAGGTCATAATGAGTTAGATGTGAGATCAAGTCCATCTTATCATACTAGAGAACCATTCAATAGTCTCATAACAGCGGGACAGAAGTTCTCCTTAAGCCTGGCGGTACATGCTTTCAGGCTTTTGCCCAATGGAAAAGGGGAGAAGAGAGAATGTCCGGGATGGGTGGGGTCTTTGATTATGCTGGTTATTTTACCGAGGCAGCAAGAAGTATAGACAGAGTCCATGGAGGAGAGGCTGGTTTCCATGATGTGCTGAGCTGTGTCCATGACTCTCTGCAGTTTCTTGCAGTCACGGGCAGAGCAGTTGCCATACCAAGCTATGATGCATCTAGATAGGATGCTTTCTGTGGTGTATCAATAAAAATTGGTGAGTATCAAGGGGAACATGCCAAATTTCTTTAGCCTTCTGAGGAAGTAGAGACGCTTGTGAGCTTTTGTGGCATGGTGTCTCTGTAGTTGGCTGTGGTGATCCCTTTGTACATCAATGCTCTTAAAGATTGTGCCATTTACTACAAATTTTTCTCTTACATTTGACCTCCCAAAGTGCAACACCTCACACTTCTCTGGATTTAACTCCATCTGCCATTTCTCTGCCCACATTTCCAAGTGATCTATATCCTGCTAAACCCTTTGACAACCTGCCATATTATCCACAGCTCTGCCATCTTTGTGTCATCTGCAAACTTACTAATCAGTCCACCTCGTTTCATTCACATCATTTCATTTAGGTCCCCCACTGATCCTTGTTGAATTCCCTCAACATTTTCTGTAGAATGGAATTAAAAATAAGAGTTCCCTTCAATATTTATTTGATATAGAAAATATTCTTACATCTTTATTTTAAGTGCATCTGAACAAAAAGTGGGAAATAGCTGATTTCCTCAAAATTTAAACTGTGTAGTTTCTAGTAAATCGAAACACATCTCACATCCGTTCTGTTGGAAAATTCCTCAGTCTATTTTTCTTTCAGAGGGAGGCTTCTAGAACAAATAGGCATTTAAACAATGCTCCAAAAGCTTTTGGTGTGTTCAAATGCCAAAAATTCATTCTGACTTTTAGAACATTTGTTAGAAGACGTGAACCCCAATATTGACAATGGCAAGCTTTGACAGATAGAAAATAGTTTCAATTGCCTGTTACTATGGTCATTATGTATTTTTCGTTTGACAAAGCACCCACTTAGTATTCAATTTGATTGACAGGCCTTGTTTCCAATGAGGCTGGGTGCCACAGAAGAGGGCCATGCTACTGGGGTTTGGGATGTATATGGTGGGGGCTCACAAGGGGGAGGTCCAATCCCCAACCGAGTAAAGTAGAGCTATTGGATGAGAGGAGGTTCAGGTGAATGTGTGTGGAGAACAGACACATGTCGGCCTGAAGTAAGGACTCTTCCCTTCATGGCCTGTGAACAATTTCATTATAATTCACCTTCTCCCAAACCTTTCCTCATTCTTCCAGAGCAGCCATGTATTCTTTGCTTTGGGAAAGATTTAAAAGACTCTGTGACTCGGTTGCTGCCTGAGCTGACCGCTGTGTCACACTCTGCTTGCTGGGAAGTGGTTCAACACAGTTAAGTGTTCTTTCTATAGACAGATGAGGGAAACGAGGTGGGGGGGGGCAGACAAAAGAGAGGAGGAGGGAGTGGTGGGGAGAGGGGGAAATTTGGATGTGAGGTAAGTAAAATTGCACAGTTTATAGGGACCACTTTGCTGTGGAGTGGGCCAATCAAGCCCTGACATGCAATCAGACCAAATGACCCAATGATCACTGGAGTCAAAGATCACAGCACCCAGCTCACAGATGCTGTCATCTTTGTCAGTGCTGACAGCCTGCTTAAGTCAGCGCATTAAAACCAATAATGTAGAGTCAGTGCAAATAAAATGATATTCCAGCAGGAACCTTTTAAATCATGTCTGATTCCAAACTTACTACATGATTCACTGCTTGTTTAACTGTGAGTTAACAACAAAATTAGTTGATTGCAATTTTTCTGTTGGTAAATCAGAAATCACTGGACATGTTGATAGCAATATCATGTGCTGAAGATGAGGTGACATCCACATCAGGGTGAACCACAGCAGGTAGTGACTGGTCCAACTTCCTAATGGGCAAGACTTCAGAAAGATATGGGCAGAAACATTCAAAATGCAAGCAAAACAATTCTTCTGCGTGCTTCGCAAGTAGAGAGAAAGGTCCAAATGTTTCATTCTATTCCAATTTTTGAGAAAAAGACTTTCATTATATCATTTAAAACCCTTTAGAATGTTTTTGTTTCTTTCTCTCTTTATTATCAGCAAAAACCTAAAGATAGCAAAAAAGCAGGTGCTGACTACAGTTAAGTGACACCCTAAAGATCTGTTAAATCAAGCAATTTTGGTGTAATCTGCATAATGTGCAAGCACTGAGACATCCCGAAATAGGTAGTAATAGAGTTGCTAATTTAAGCAGCAAGCAACAGAGCAAACTGAAACTCTATATGGAAAGAGTACATATAAAGACAGACAGATATACAGATGCCCTCTCGCGACTATTTCATTTTTAACTGCCAACAGGACATCAATTGTCTTGACTTCTCCGCTCACTTCACCCACTCAACCTCACCCCCTCTGACCTTCACAGATTTTCAGACAACCCAATTCCGTAAGCTGTAATAATTTGTTTGTGAAATGAAGATCTATGGGCTGAGATGCAGCCCTTTGACAGGAAGTGTCTTACGTCAGCAATTAATACAGGTTTGATGAGATACCCTGCTGTTACAAAGCTCTATTGTATGTGAGCATGAGATGTTATGTGGTTTTCATAGATCCACCACTGAGGGGCATCAGGGTCCAGATCTAATGGTGGAGGGAGGGGTGAGCCAGGATTGGGATCAAAACTGGGTCTGAAGGAAATCTACAACAGGAGAAAGAACATAACTCAAGGAAAAAAAAGGATTGCAGATGCTGGAATCTAGATGAAAAACACCATGATGCTGGAGGAACTCAGCAGGCCAGGCAGCATCCTGAAGAAGGGTCCTGACCTGAAATGTTGACTGCCTGCTTTTCTCCACGGATGCTGCCTGGCCTGCTGAGTTCCAGCATCATAAAGAACATAACTCAATGGGAACTTCCAAGCACCAGACTGCAAGGTGTCAGACCTGGTCCTGCAGGACCCTGAAAGGATCACTTAAACTGACCTCACATTCTTTGCCATGGCTGCTTCACATGCATGGCTGGCACCCTTCCCTGGGTCATGCAGCTGAGAATGAATTTCATGTGTAAAACTGGGCATTGCTGTTCATGACTGTGCCTTTGTGAGTTAAGGCACTCTAAATGGAGGACTCGAGAGCAAACTGCGACTGATCATCTAAGAAGCATGAACTGATCAATTATCCAAATAGATTCTTAAATCCTCACTGTGCAGTAGGCTACACCAGAGCTGCTATAGCTTACTTATGAAATTTTTAAGTGAGTAATATGATCAGAGGGATATATAAGATTGTGCTGAAGCAATCAGGATAGTCTACAAGATTGTCCATTACGATGTCATCTCGGCTTTCCCACTGGCAAAGGTTCGTGTTTACAACCAAGGCATTAATCATAAGATGCCTGAGCTAAATCAATCTTCCACCAACAATATAGGTCACATCCTCATGTTTGTAATTACCATGTCACTGTGAATAATAGTTGTCAAAATATGGCTCAACTCTCCTCTGCTCACTAAATGCAGTTTATTGTCTCATTACTGCGCAGATGTCTGTATTCTCCATCCGAGCAGTTCCCTGATATGGCTGTTAAAGTATATAATGCAAGAATGTGGCACGGTTGCATAGCAGTCAGCATAATTCTATTACAGCGCCTGCAATCGGAGTTTAATTCCCACCGCTGTCTGTAAAGAAGCTGGTACATTCTCCCCGTAACTGCGCAGGTTTCCTCCGGGTGCTCCAGTTTCCTCCCACTTTCCAAAGATATACGTGTTAGTACGTTAAAATGCGTGTAATTGGGCGGCGTGGGCTCCTTGGGCCGGAAGGTCCTGTTACCATGCTGTATAAATAAAGTTTTATTAAGTTTTAAATAGAAGCAGCAATGGGGCATTTAGCCCCTTGTGCTTGGTCCACCATTCAATAAGATCATGAGGTATTTTACTTCAGTGACACTTTCTTGTACTATCTCCATATCCCTTGATTCCCTTAATATACAAAAATATGCTGCTCTCCACCTTGAATATACTCAGCTTCCAAATCCCACTTGGGTAAAGAATTCCATAGATTCACTGTCCTCCAGGTAAAGAAGTTTCTTCTCATTCCAGTTCTGTATGTCTGACCATACAGAAGTGCCAGTCTCTCCTCCAACTGGAAGTTTTGAAAAGCATGAGTTGGTACATCCTTCGAATCATGAACTTCCTGCTGGCCTATCCTTGAAACCCAGTCTCACCTGAACGAGAGACAAAGAAAGTAGGAGCAAGAGTCAGCCATTTAATGTGATCATGACCGAACATCCAAATTCAGTACCCTGAAGTTGATCTGTCCTGACTGAGAAATGTAAGTCACAGAGATATGCTTTGAGACTGCGATAACTCACTCCCTCTGGCTGAGCCGGCAGCAGGATTTATAAAAGAAGCTGATGAATGTTATAGATATTTAACATTAAAAATTAAGCTGTTTTAAAATTAAAATATATAAACAAATTAAACCAAATACTTTATAAAAATTTGATAACATTAGAAAACAAATACATTAACTGAATTAAATAAAAACAATACAAATTACCAGATACACTCTTTCTCACAGCTCTTCCCTTCCCTTGAAATGAATGGAGTTGCTGAACCTGGGCTGGATGTAAACTGACAGAGGTTGAGTGGGTAGATTTCCCCCTGTATCTGCTGTGCTACTGCAGGCTGCTGGAGCCATCACTGAATCCTATAGTATGTCCAATGTTAGAATGAAGTTGGAGTGACAAAGGTGATTAGCCTTTGTGTTCTGCGGTCACGTACATCAGTGTAGGAATCCCGTGCCTCC
>JARFYF010000061.1:15992877-16006121 GCA_030265395.1 Rhina ancylostomus | reverse complement strand
GCATTTGTGCCCTGGGAAAGAGGTGCTGGCTGTCCACTCTATCTATTCCTCTTAAAATAGTATTCTAAGAGCTCCGTCTTCACTTTGTGTGGTCAACAGCTGGGGATTCCCAGGAGTCAGTGGGGATGTTGCATTTCATCTAAGAGGCTTTCAGCACAATCCTTGAATCGTTTCCTCTGCCCATCTGGTAATCTCTTCCCATGACAGAGATCAGAACAGAGTGTCTGCTGGACACATAGAGTAAGTGGCAGAGACTTTATGAGCATTGAAACACTTTGGGGTGCAAGTCCATGGCTTGCTGAAAGTGGCAACACAGGTGGATAGAATAGTGAAGAAGACATTTGGTATGCTTGAACAAAAATAGAATGCTGGAAAAATTGTGTGGGTCAAGCAGCATTTGAGGAGGCAAAGGGTGTATGTTGATGTTTCGGGTTGAGACTCTGCATCAGGACTGAGGGGGAAGAGGAAATGCTGCCAGTATATAGCAGAACATTGGGGGGGGGGGGTGGGTGGGACAGAGGCCAGTAGGTAATAGATGGAACCAGATGAGGGAAGGGATGATAGACAGAGAGGGGAAATGAGAAAGGTAAACAAAGTGAGAAGAAACCTAGCTGGATAGGTGATTGTGTGTAGGAAAGTAACACTGGGGCCTGTCATAGGCCAAGACATTGAATATAAGAGCTGGGATATTGTGTTTCAGCTGTACAAAACATTGATTAGATTGCACTTGGAGTATTGTGTACATTTTTGTTCACCACACTACAGGAAGGATGTGGTAGCAACAGAGGGTGCAGAAAAGATTCACCTTGAATGGAGGGCTGTCATTATAAGGAGAGATTGGATAGGCTGGGTTTATTCTCACTAGAACATAGGAGACTAAGAGGTGGCTTTAGAGAGTTTTATAAAACTATGAGGGACATAGATAGGATAGACATCTGCCTTCACTGAGAGGTAGCTCGCAAGGCAAGGGAGTGGACTGTGCTTCCTGGATGAACCTGTATAGAGCAGCATGGGTAGGATGGTAGAGGAATCTGTAAAAACAAGATCATCACCAATCAGATCAAGTTTACTCAGGTCTTGGTGTTGCTGTACCCATACGCCAGTCCACCGCTGTGGCAGTCACCTGAGCTATTTTTCATTTCATCTGGGGATCTCGATGCACAAGTCCCCAATCCAGGGGGGGGGGGCGGGGGGTGAGAAGCACAAGCATCATCACCCTTGTCCTGATGGCCATCTTTGTTTGTGACTGCATTGAGCTGTGAGTGGAAACCAAAGTACACAAGTAACAAGTGTCACTATATGCTGACTCTGGTGTTGCAAAGGATGGGCCTGCCTTCATTGCCGTGCAATGTTCCATTCAGTCGGACCTTGCCAAACTGTCCTTTGTGGAAAAGTTCTTTCAGGAAAACACTTTTGACCAGAAGTCCATCAGGCAGTGGTCAGCACAGAACATCCTGCAGGCCTTGTGGGAAAAGGACATGATGGGTCCTGTGGGATGATTTCCCAAACTCAAAACCATTTGACATATTGCCTTATCACCAGAACTCACTAACGAGTAAAAAGACCTTGCTTGGCTGGCAGTGAGAGGGGCTCTCTTGCGGATTGTTCCTGCACACACGACATCTCACTCACAGTGCATGCTGCCCTCAAGACATCTGTGATGAGAACAAGGCAATCGTCCACCTCCCTGTGGACTGTGGATTTACAAAGAAGGTCTGGTAATGGATGCAAGGGTTGTTGTCAAGTTTCATCCCGACCACTTGTGAAACAGAAAACTCTCTTATCTACGGGCTATTCCCAAGGAGCATACCAAGACAAACATCAAGTGCTGCTGAAGATCAACAACTCAGTGAAAGATACACTTTGGTTTGTCTGAAATTTGCTGGTCTTCTAGTATAACAAGACATCTGCAAGGGAATGCTATTGACTTGCACATTCCAGGCTGCAAGAGTATGTGCTTAGGGTTGCACTGTAGCTTGGTGCAGCCAACACAAAGGCATTGTGAGGAAGGACTGCAAAGGTGCTATGGGGCTACGCCCTGTGTAAAAGCCTCCCAAACACTTGATGTCCGTATCATCTAAGGAAGCCATGAGCTGCAATGGTCCTTGGTAAACAAAATTTGCAAACACTACAAATGTATAGAACTGATAACACAATGAACAGATAAATTGAATGACACTATGAATGTAAAGAAAGCCATGCACTATTTTTGTATTTCTTCAGAATCAGGTTTATTATCACTGACATATGACGTGAAATTTGTTGTTTTGTGGCAGCAGTACAGTGCAAAGACATGAAAATTACTATAAGTTACAAAAATAAATAACTAGTGCAAAAGAGGAATAACAAAGTAGTGTTCATGGGTTTATGGACCATTCAGAAATCTGATGCAGAGGGGAAGAAGCTGTTCCTAAAATGTATATTTTTTTGTGGTTAAAGTTTACTTTTGAAATAAAAAAAAGAATCTGTCTTGTCTTGTGGATGTCAAGTGCAAGGTCTGTCCTCTTGTCATCACTGCTTTGTCTTAATAATGATCAAGGGGCCACTAAACTCTAGTGATGTCTATAAACAAACTCACTGGCCAATGCTAATCACATAATTATTTCATTTTTGTTAATCTGTAGCATTATCAATTTTGTTATCTGTAGCATTTTAACCGACTGCAGTAAAACTCCAATAATTAGCACAGTAGGACTTTGGTGGTGCTGGTCTAGCAGATTTTCCAGGTCATTGGATATTACTCCTATAAAGCACTTTTAATTCAATATTTTTAGATGTTACACAATTGCATAATAAATCCTCCAGTTAATCAAGTGAGTTTAATGGGACTATGGGAAATGCCTCCTTCCCTCCCCTCTGGCTCCAGTGAGTTTAAGAGTGTGAAATGGGGCTTCACAGTGAGCTTATAGGGAGCTTGGGAAATGGGGGAACCCCAGTGAGTTTAAAGGGTGCCTGGAGAATGGAGCCTCTAGTGCGTTTAAGGAGAGCACCATAAGCAGAACCAGGTCAGCCAGATGCTGAGCCATCAGGATTTCTGAAAAATCAGACATTGGGTTATCAATTTTGCTGTAGATTGTAAATAAAATTTAGGGAAGTGCTGTCAATTAATACAGGTAAAGAGTAGTATGGCAGAAGTATCATCATTTTTCTCTTTTATCATATTGGCAGCCAATGTCCTAGCTCCCCTCTTGACAATGCCCCTGCCAGTTCTAGCTCATGTACAGAATAGTACAACTCCTTGATTTTAATGCAGTATCTCAGGAAGGTTAAGTAAGTAGCTCTAAGACCACCAGCTACACAATCTGGGCATGCTGTCTGTTCCATAGCCTGCAATTCTTGTACCTGTCAATCATATAACAGTTACCAACTACACTGGAACATCTCATTGAATGGAAATGGGATGGATACAACAAACTTCAGTAAATTAAAATGCAATTCTGATGATGTAAGATTGAACATGAGGTTCTCAGTTAATTGACTGATTTATAAACATCACTGGACATGTTCATAACTGAGCCTCCAACGTTCTGGTCCAAGGGCAACACCATAGAATCTCACTAGTTTTGTGATGATGCAATGAATTTCTAGCCTCCTGCTTTATGTCTGCATAATGTGTTCCAGATCACAAGAAGTCCTGAGTGCAATGTAGCAGAGGAAAGTTGAATTTAAGTTGAACTGACGGCATTTGTATATACTATTTCACTGCAATTGCTCATTAAATATCCTATATTTTAAACATATAGCACATTAAAAAAAACAATTTAGCAAAGTAAATGAAAATCTGTAGGATACTGCTACTTCTCTGGAAATCTGAGAAGGAACCTGGCTAGAATCTTTAATTCTGCATGGTTTAATATTTCCCTCTAGCTTGGCACATACTATCGCATTGCAGTAATCAGAGACATACAAGATAATCCACAACATCACAATCTCTCCCTTCAAAACCCTCTAAACAAACCTTCACTCAATTCCCTGAAATGTTTATTTTTCAACTTCTAGGGTCCAAGAGAAGGCATATTGAATTGTTATGTGATATGGTTGATTCTTATAGGGCATGAACATCTCACAAAGTTGTTGTTTTGATCAATGGTAAGAATTTTAGAAGCATTTAAAAGTTATTGGGATATAGGAACCACACCTTGTGCTTATATTAATAAATGAAAATGCATTATTTCATGCCACAAATCTAATAATGTCAGGAAGTAAAGCACTAAGTGAGCTTTTTGCAAAAAAAGCTATGTGACTGAGATACTTTGCATATTTCTACTAAACCAAATTATATATGTCACTAATTCAAAAAAGTGAATAAAAATAGCGTTTAGTCAAGTTACATATTTGGCCTCCAAACTTGATCATTAAAATAACCATGGTTTTTATTGAAGTGAAAAATGTAACTCCGAGAAATGTTATAATAATTGCTAGGGGTTGCTGGATCAACTTTATTTTCTGTGGGCATATCAACTTTACAATTTAGTATGTTATTTGCAAAGTGCAAAGGCCAAAGCCACCCTTGCTTGTTAACCAACGTACAATGACACACACCAGTTTGGCAACCTACTCTGAAAAAGCAAATAATGCATTGGTGAAAATTTAGATAAGGAGGAGAATGATTTCAGAAATTAGCCACTTAGAATCAATGGAATTGGAAAATGTCAGTTTAGTGATTGCATGCTGTAAATCCAGAAACCTTAAAACAAGAAACATAAATTTCAGATCAGCTAAAATACTTCCCAATTATGGTTTTGATCAACAAACGTTATGAAGTTACAAGCACAGCATTGTGATAAATCTTCTTATAAGAAAAAGTTCGGCAATTGACAGAAAGACAAAGAAAGGTTTGGGATCAGCAAGTTTTTAATTGTACTTGGCAAAGATAAATCTAAATAGGCATATTTTTTTTAAAAATCAGAACAAGAAATGCATGTCAAATGGAATGTAGGAAATCTGTAGTATGGACACAAAATGAGGACAACGGTAACTGTGCAAAGTGAGCTCTTTACAATGTTCTGCTGTGGGGCAAAGATATGGTGGAGGGGGCAATGGTAGCAAAATTTTCTACAATATATATTAAAAAGTGATCAAGGCTACAAGCAGTAGTCCTTTAAGTAAACTGAATCTGATGATGGCCGAGGCAGGTTACAGATGAGTTTATAGGGTCAAGAAGTGGTATTACAGCAAATGATAATTGAGCATCTGAACAAGAAAATTATCAGGAAACAATAGAAATGACAGGAATATGTTTGGAATGAGTGGCTATGATGTGCAGCAGCAACATATGTACAATAGACTATACTTATTCTGTGCTTAAATTTCTCAGTTCTGGAGTAGCAGTGTAAAGTCACTTACCAGATCTTGAAATTGCAAAAATTCTTCATATGTTTTTGGCAGATTTTCCATTTTCTATAAATATTTACAATGAGCTGTTAAAAATGACTGAGTCATTAAAGCAGGAAGAATATTTCATGTTATAGCAAATAAGAATGACTTATTTTTTAAATAAATTATGAATTTAAAATGGTATCAATTTTAAGTGATTTTCAATATTTCAGTACATTAAGGTATAGGGAAAACAAATTTAAACTTAACATATCATCTACTGCATGGAAGACATTTCTTAACCATAAATTATACAGATTTTTATTTAAATAAGTGTAAATTCTTCACTTTTGAAATTGTATATACATCAGATAAATTTCCACAATCACTGCATCATGGATACTATACATGAATTACCAGAATGTAAGAAGTGGCAATAAGAATAGGCTAATCTGCCTCTCATACCTGCTCTGCCATTCATTAGGTCCATGGCTGATGTTTTACTTCAGCCTGAGTTTCCTGCATCATCCCCATATATTTTAATTTCCTTAATGTCCAAAAATCTATCAAAGTCCTGAATCTGTTTTGAATATATACTCAGAGATTGATCCTCCACAACTCTCTTAGGAAGTGAGTTCATATGATTCATTAGCCTCTGGATGAAGAGGTTTCTTTTTATTAATGTCCTAGACGGCTAACTTCTTTTTGAGGCTGTGACTCCTGATTCTAGACATTCCAGCCAGGAGAAAGATTCTCCCCACATCTATCCTGTCAAATCCCACGAGAATTTTGTACTATTCAATGAAATCACCTCTCAGACTTCCAAATTCAAGGAAATTTAGGCCAAGTCTGTTTAATGTCTCCTCACAGGGCAGTAACTCCCATCCCAGGAATCAATCTGGTGAACTTTCATTGTACTCTTCTATTGCAAATAATATCCTTCCTTGAGTAGGGAAAACAGACAACATATTCCAATTGCAATCTTGCTAGAGCCTTATGTAACTGCAGTAAGACATCCTTACTCTTGTACTCAAATCCTCTTGTTATAAATTCACTTTCTAATTACTTGCTGCAACGACACATTAACATTCAATGATTCCATGTACAAGCACACTCAAATTCCTCTGAATAATACCATCCAGTCACCAGTTAAAAACTTCACTTTTCTATTTTTTACAACTAAAATGCATGTCTGCATATTTTTCCACATTTAGTTCTATCTGCCATGCACTCATCCATTCAATTTGGGTCCTTGAGGCCTCTGCAATTTCTTCACAACCCACTGCCATCAGCTTTATGTCATCAGCAAATTTGTATACTATATATATTACAAGAGAAATAAAAAATGATGCAGATGCTGGAAATCTGCAACAAAAACACACAGCAGGTGAGGCAGTGTATGTGGAAAGAGACACAAAGTTAATATTACAGGTGGAAGTGATAACTGTTTCTTTTTCCACAGACACTGCCTCACCTGTTGTGTGTTCCCAGCATTTTCTGCATTTGTTGGATATATTACACTGAAGTCATTCTTTTCCTACTGGTCTACTATTAAAATTTAAAGCTTATTCACTGTAACTACATTCCTATTGTCCTTCCTAATATAATTAATTTGATACCTTGGCATAGGGTGCAGCAAGGGAGAGCGTAATTATTTATGACTATCCAAGACTTGGAGAATCATTTTTGAATAGCTGAAAGATCTCAGTTATTTCCCAGACTAACATAAGCAGAAATGGATTCTGACTGAGGAAATAACTGTAAATTTCAGAATGTACATTAAGGAACGTGTTAAGAGAACAGAACAGCACAATACAGGCCCATCGGCCCACCATGATTATGCTCATCTATACAAATGCAACTATTTATTTTGACCAGTTTACCTAAAAAGGTTAAATTATTAAACCTACTGAATGAGGATCAATTCAAACAAACATGCCCTAGACACTAAACTTTTTTTTATGGCTTTAACTAATAAAATTTGCCAGGGAACCAATTCTAAAGGCCTCTCATAATGTTGTCAACTAGGAATATTAAGCCTGTTTTCTCCATCTGCAGATACTCTCCGAATTTCCTGCATTCTCTGTTTTTATGTCAGATTTGCAGCATCTTCAATTTCTTGGATAAAACATTAAAAAAAAACAAAAAAAAAGCTTTGGATCAGCAATAAATGTCAGCCATGCAGAATACTTATAATTGTGTTTATTTTGTTATGCCACAAGTGACTTCCAGAAAGCATGGAAAAGTGACTGACCAACCCCATTTGTGTGTGGAGGTGTTGGTTAGTGATGTGACGACCTGATAAATGGTGTTAAGTTTTACCAAGTTAATTTGACTTTGAATGCACTCTTGTTGCTATTATTACTGATTTAAATTTAGTCGCAATTAATAGAGGCTGAAAGTTGATACATCTCTTGTCTGAAGCCTTTTTAGTGACAGAACATCCCCACTTTTGCCAAGCTAATATGAAAACGGGTAATAAAAAAAGCACTACCTCTAAATTGTTTTCAGGAATCCTTTCTTGCCCAGGTTATTGTTAGTTGCTGATAACATATCTTGCTACTGCAGTGAAATGATCTGATGCACTCACAGAGTGACTGCACAACAGCTCCAGTGCAGAGCCGTTGCTATGCAGCCCTAACAACAGGGCACTTCCGGCGTGGAGGGTGCACCTCGTTCTTCGTCCGCGCACGGTATTCCGACAACAATTGTTCCGATCCGGTCCGGGGAATACGTACGTAATCTGAATAAGAACTACGATCGTTTCGCCGAATTGCGGAGGTTGTACATGCTGTGTGGTGAAAACTGCGGTAAAATAAAAAGGGCAAAGTTATTGTAACTTGATCGAGAGTAAACTATGTTTGGGTTCCAAAACTGAGAAGAAAAGCAACGCCTGAGAGGGAAGGCCCGAGCATGGCTCGACATTTCGCCAAGGGAGGCTCACGTTGGGTTTATTTTATTTGATTTTACATATAGCACCTTACAGCAACCCAAAAACTGTCAACACAGACCGCGGGTAATAAAATAACAGTAGATATCATGTGTTATCTGTCAACGTGTTGTTGGTTGTGTTGAATTCGCAACCGGATGTGTAATTTGTTATAGTAGTTCATGTTAAGGTATTGGGGTTGTCTGTAGATATTTGGAATTTATACTCCTTACTTTACGTTAAAATTCACCACCCCGTCTATTGGTACGAAAGAGATTCTTTTTGGGTAATGCCTTGGGGTAGAGATGCCTTGCTTCCATTCCCATTCTGGGGTTTTTTTAAGTGGGTGCAGAGTGTCCCATGTGTGTCTGCTACAGATGGGGCAGGAGGTCTGAACGGTGATTTGTTTGTATCCTTTGCGTTGTTCACACTCATCCCCGTGCACCAGTCTGAAAGTCTCAAGATGCTCAGTGCCCTTTCTGGATGCTCCTCTATTTTGAGCTATCATGGGTCAATCCCGTGAGTGTTAAAATCATACGACCTTCGGCCCACCATATCCATATCGATCATCCATCAATAGTAATCCCATTTGACAGCACTTGGTCCGCAGCCTTCTATGCCTTGACAATTTGAGTGCTCATCTAGGTACCTCTTAAATATTGTGAGCAAAACCTGCCACCTCAACTCATTCAGGCAGTGGGTGCCAGATTCCAACCATCCTCTCGTGAGTAGAAAAAGCTTCCTCAGATCCCCTCTGAACCTCTTACCCCTTAGCCTAAATCCATATCCTCTAGTTTTTGACACCTCCGTTAAGGTGAAAAGTTTTCTACGAACTACCCAGTATATGCACCTCATAATTTTGTATACCTCAATCAGTTTCCCCCCTACTCCAGTCTCATCTGCTCCAAAGAAAGCAAACTGACCCTATCCAGTCTCTGTAAGATCCTGGTGAATTGGTGCTGCAGTCTCTCCATTAAATCACATCATTTAGCCTGGCTCGCAGAAGTGCACACAATACTCCATCTGTGACTGAACCAATGTTTTATAAAGCTGTACCATAACCTCTGTGTTCCTATGTTCTGAATTGCTGAGGATATTGCATCTTTTAAGTGAGACTTTGATAATAACCTTGAAGCAAGTCCTGAACATTTCTTGCCACGAAGGATCACAAAGTAATTGCTGGAGAGTTTGATATCAGTCATGCAGGTGATGTGATTGTTGAAAATGATGAGACCCTTGAAGCTGGGTGTGTTGGTTTACTTACTCTGACAATGGATTAGAAAGATTTTGCTGAGACAATGTTGCTGTCAATTCTCAATTATTTTGAGGTGCTTGCATTAGGTAGTGTGCATCTTTGAAGCATACAGGAGGATGAGGGAAAATGCTGCCCAATAAACCATGAGCTTGGAGCTGAGTTTGACTTCTTGATTTCTGAATATTTGTTTCCTTGGATAGCTAAAATCTCCGCTGGAGGCGGTGCCATTGGTGTACATATGAAAACATTTTTTGGGTATGTTGCTGAGGGATAGCATGGAGATTATAAGTAACAGAGGGCAAAGTAGTGATGCATAAACAGGAAGAAAAATTTTGTTGGTGATTCTCTGGCTCTGACTACATAAATAATAACGGAACCAGGCAAGTGACCATACTATGAGCTTCCAGAATGTGTGGTAATCAATATTCAAGTGATAATTGTTAAATATTAAATTCATATGTACATGAGCAATATTATGTATCTATTTTGAATTCCAGACATAAAGCTACAAATATTTCCCAGGATGTCAGTAAATTTGGAAAATACTGAAAGTGTTAAAGGAGAACTTCACACAGATGCAAAGAAAAATGAAAATTCTGAAAAGCCGAGTCTTCAGTCAAGTGAAGTTGACAAACAAGAAGTCTCTGATTTTTTTAAGGATTTGAAACTGGCTTCACAGACAGTTCTAGAAACACTCCAACAAAATGGTCGATCTAAATGTCCAAAGTGCCAGAGTTCAAGGATGTTTTATTGTTATTCATGTTTCCTTCTGGTAGATGGTGTCAACTCTGATAAGATACCTCAGGTTAAGGTTAGTAACTAAAAGTTCTTTACTAGCTATTGTTCTTAAGGGGTCCAAAAGTTGAGCGACTGAATGCCAAAGAACTTTCAGAGCCAAGATTGGACTCATAAGCCACTTGAGAGCCCATAAATAGACCATCGGAACGAAGACCATCATCCTTGACCTAGAGGGATAGCCATGACGACGATGACAGCTCAAGGGGTATGGTAGTCCAATGGTTAAATTACTGGATTAACAATTGGACCACTGCTCCAGTGACGGGTTCAAACTCCACCAACAGCTGGAGGATCTAAATTTGAGCAATTAAATAAATCTAGAGTTTAAAAAGCTACTCTTAGTAATATTAACTGCATCATTACCAGATTGTCGTAAAACAAAACAATCTGGTGCATCTATGACCTTCAGCCCACCAAATCTACTATCCTTGCCCTGTTTGCCTAAGTATGATTCCACGTCCACTAGGGTGGTTGGCTCTAGAACAATAAATGCTGGCCTTGTCAGTGATCTCCACAATGAAAAAAAGGTTTGCTGTACTATTTTGAATTGTTGAACTCTTAGTTTATTTTTCAGTTAATTACCCAAATATGGCATTTCATCCAGAAATAACATTTTCATAGTTGCTCATAGAGTAGGTAAAAGGGAATGATAAACTCTTGCCACAACTTTAACTAGAAAGAGGTGCATTGGACTGGATGGCTATTTAACTCTTTAATCCTTTTCCACCATCATTCAACAAGTGCACCATCTTCTTATTTTTAATTGTAGGGCCTATACTGATCTTGATCACCTTTTTCCTGATTCATGCAAATAAGAGTCACAGCTGAAACTAATCTTGTGCAGTAAAAATGTGAACATACAAGATGTTTCCAGCTGGCATCATTAATACTTTAAATAAGCACAACCTAATAGTAATCTGATGCACATGATCCTAATCTCACTAGAAAAATTGACTTTTAATTTCCCCTGAAGTGAACTTGCAGAACATCTGTTACTGCAATCTTAAAGCAACTAGAGATGCATTCTTACCCATATCATATAAAGACATTTCTTGTATGTGCCTGAGATGCTGCTGCAAGCAAGTTTCTCATTGTACCTGTACCTCATCATACTTGTGCCCGTGACAATAAACTCGACCTGACTTGACTTATATTAAGGAACTTTATTTACATGAATTTGCTACTATAAAAATCAACTTTGTGACATAAAATTCCAAATATGTGCTTACTCTTTATAACTTATGCTGTGTTAATTCTTGTCTGTCTTGTTAAGAAGGTTAACATATTTTTCATTTCTAGCTCCCTCTGAAGATTGATATTATCAAACATCCCAATGAGACCGATGGTAAAAGTACTGCTGTACATGCTAAACTGTTGGCCCAAGATGATGTTAATATTTACACATACCCATGCATGCCAGAATACAAGGATGAAAACCATGAAGTAAGTTATCAAAAAGCACCAACTCTTTATCTAAGATCATATGCTATGTTTACCTCTCTGTTTTAGCTTGATATCACGTACTGTTTACTTACATGTCTTATTTTGAATCCTCTGCAGAACCATCATTTTGCAACAAGATAATAAGTGATATTCAAATTAAAATAGTCTAATCTTGACTCAGACCTCGCTCTCCGCTAGCTAGAGGAAGTTCCATATAAGAGCATCTAGATATCTGAAGGCTTTTTAAAAAAATAGTCTGTTTTATAATATTTTTGTTCTCTTGTATGCTTTATTTAATGTTTATATTTTCCCATTTTAGGTTGTAGTGGTGTTCCCTGGTCCAAAGTCTATTTCTCTTGATGATCTTCCAAAGTACTTATCTAACATTGCTGACAAGAAATCTGTTCATACAAAATCTTCCAAAAATGTCCTCAGTCACAATGAGTGCATTACATGCGAAGGACCAGCATTTAAACGTGCAAAATGTGATCATAAAGATCAACACAGTTTGGACAGAGAAAATCCAATAACAGAGCAGGATGCTGCAGAGGTGGAGACAAATCAGACCCCACTGAAAAGGGTGATATTTATTGACAGCACCTGGAATCAAACAAACAAAATAATTACTGATGAGCGTTTACAAGGTACTGGGTACCTTAATAGTGGCGGACTTTGTTATTGATTTCAATTCATTTTCTATAGAGGATCACCAAACATTGATTCAGTAACTAACAATATACAACTTGGTGAAGTCATTGCCATGAGCTTTTTTTAAAGCCAATCGATGTACGTGGCATTTTCTTTGGCTGCTTTAATGTATTTTTAGATATATTTTACCTATATGATTTTTTTTCCATATTTCCTTATGACAAGGAAGGAGGCCATTTGGATTATCAAGTCTATGCCGGCTCGCACAGCACACCCACACACTGATTGATCTCTCTGTAACTTATTCCCTCACATGCCATTGAATTCTCCTGCTAGCTACCTACACTAAGGGTGATTTACAGTAGCCAGTTAACCTACCAGCATGTCTTTGAGATATTGGAGGAAACTAAGCACCCAGAGCAAATCATATGGGCACAGGGAAGTCATTCAAACCGTTTGCTGGAGCCATTTAGCAGTAGCACTGGCTGCTGCTCCACTCTGCCAACCTTTATGGCCCTTTCCCATGCCCATTAGGCTTTTTTGACTGTATATGACTCTACATCCAACTTTCTATACATTTTGGTCTCAGAACTGTGCCCTGTTTGCTTTCATGCTCTTAAGAATGTCTTGAGATCTCTACTGCATTTGATTTTTGTGCTGCTGTTGCTGCTGAGCAAACGAAAACCAGAAGTGGATAGGGTGTAAAACAGGTAGGAACAGCTAAAATCAACTTCAATAACTTGCTCTATCAAAGCAATTTTAATATGAAGATTATCACCCTTGGCAGTTCACAGTTTACAGAACAAAAGTAGATGTGTTATGTAATCACTCAGTCACAGAAGATATAGTTTGTAG
>JARFYF010000061.1:15791949-15803098 GCA_030265395.1 Rhina ancylostomus | reverse complement strand
AGAAGGCTATGGACTGAAGATTAGCAATAGGAGACAAAAAGTGACAGTAGAGGGTTGTTTTTGTGATTGGATGCCTGTGACTAGTGGTGTTCTACAGGGATCGGTGTTGTTTGTAAAATGCTTGATTTTGCATGTGGGTGTAAATGGCACAATCAGGAAGCTTACAGATGACATGAAGATTGGTGGAGCTGTTGACAGTGTGGAGGGTAGTCTCAGGCCACAAGGTGATCTTGACGTGTTCGTGAAATGGGCTGAGAAGTGAAAGATGGAGTTTGATCCAGACAAACATGAAGCGATGCATTTTGGGAAGTACCAATGATGTTAGGTCATACACCATGAACTGTAGGGAGTACTGAGGGTGACTTGGTCTAAAGATCCTTGAAGGTGACAGTGCAGATAGATAATGTAGTTGAGAAGGCATACAGGATGCTGGCCTTCAACATTTGGCGTTTTAAATACAAGAGGAGGGAGTTATGCTCCAATTTTATAAAACATTGGTCAGACCTCAGCTGGAGTACTATGTACAGTTCTGGTCACACACTATAGGAAACTGGGAATAGCACTGGAGGGAGTGCAGAGGAGATTCACCAAGCTGTTGCCTGGGATGGAGTGTTTCAGTTAAGAGGAGAGATTGGAGAAGCTGGGTCTGTTCTCCCTGGGGTGGAGGAGGTTAAAAGGGGACATGATAGAGGTATATAAAATTTGAAGGGTATAGATAGGTGGACAGCAGGAAAGTATTCCCCATTTGAGATAAATAAAACTGAAGGACAAAGATTTAGGGTAAGAGGTAAGAGATTTAAAGGGGATCTGAGGTAGACATTTTTCACCCAGAGTGATGAGTACCTGGAATGCTCTGCCTGGGAGAGTGCTGGAAGCAGAGTAACCAGTAACATTTAAGAAGTGTCTGGATGAGCACTTGAATCACCCAGGCACAGGAGGCTATGGACCAAGTGCTGGAAGCTGGGCTTAATAACCAATGGGTCCCCAGAGGTCAGCGTGGACATGGTGGGCCAAAGGGCCAGTTTCACTGCTGTTTGACTCTATGACTCAATGACTAAATGGGATTAGTATTGGTAGGTATTTGATGCCCAGCATGGATGTGGTGGGCCGAAGGGCCTGTGTCTGTGCTATATTACTGGCTACGATTGATCAACTTTAAAGTCTTCTAATTACAGCTATTGCTATCATTACCATTATTTACAACATTCAGCTTTGGGATTAAATTATCTTGCATAACACTATGCAATGGAATTCCTTGGAGAAGCACCTCCCTGCTCACCAATTTGTGTTCAGAACTCAGAAAGGGCTAAATTTAAACAATTTTAGACACTATCACCTAATTTGATTTAGTAAGTAAGCAACTAAAATATTGGGATAACTATTAACAAATGGAAACAAAATCCCAAGTAATTTACCCAAAATGTTTTACCTAATCAATGGACAAAAAGATCTGCAGATATTTGGCATCTTTCACAGGCTCAGGTCAAAACACTGTGGTTTACAGCTAATTACGCACTTTGAGTCCCATTACAGATGTAATGTTGGAAACACCAAAGCTAATTTGCACATAGCAGTCTCTCACAAACAACACAGTGATAATGGCCAAATAATCTTTTTTCCCATTGCTGACTTGCCAGGACAAATGATACCATGACACTAAGTACATATTAGGAAAACACATTTACACGTGTTACAGTTACAATACGAAACAAATGCTTGACGAGGTGAAACATAATGCTGGTAAATGGATCCACCAGTTCAAAATTGCCCACCAGATGGAGTCAATGCATTTATTTCAAAAAAACTTCTTAAATTCTGAATTTAGCGAAATGGAGTTGTGTCTTTATATAAAAATGGGGAATAGACAAAGTATGGGAAATACATCAGCCAAAAGTGAGTCTACCTAATATAGTCTGTGGGAGCATAGTTAATAGTTTTGGCCTACACATCTCTAGATAGAGTATTTCAATACTGTTTTATCTGAGGCAAATAATCTTTTGTGAAACAGCGTGTTGATAAGATCTCCAGACTGCAGTTACGGAAGTATGGATTCATTTTTTGAAACAAGTTAATAAATATCTGTCACGATTATCAGAATTTTTATCAGACAGTCATTCTGAGGTAACTCTTGTAATCTTCTCATGAACAACAGCAAGGCTATGCACCAGAAAATTCTCACTTTTTCCAAGTCTCATCCCAATGACTTGTCAAGTGACACAAAAGACCATAAATGTACTTTTTTAAGTCTAAGGTAAATTATTTGATATCAAGACATTGTGAAAAATGAACTTCCAATGTCTGGAATAAAATGATTTTTTTAAAAACATTCAATAATCTATGATTTACACTTCTGGGATAAAAGCAAAAAATACAGGAAACACTCAGCAGGTCAGGCAGCACCTTGAGTCTCTTCTGCAGTCAGATGCACATTGGCAGAGGCAGACTATGTAAGTTTCTTGTTCTCCCCAGGGTACAGACCAATTCTTGAACCCAGCCCATCAATACAATAACCTCTGCTGGTTATGGCAGAGTAGACCAAATCCCACCATTCCAATCCTCCATCTGATGAATCATGCAGTTCTAGTCAACCCTTCATCCGCCGAACCCAATAATGCTCAGTGACAGCAAGACTGCTCTAAACTCATAATCTTTGGGGCAGCTGCTCGTGAGATAAGCAGCAAGAGCCATTCCATCACTGCTATCGCCTAGAAATTTGAATGGGCAACACAGTTTCAGTTTTAATTAAGGATCATTGGCTTGAAATATTAACTATTTTTCTCGCCACAGATACCGCCTGCCTGCTGAGTTATCTCCAGAAATTTCTGTTTCAGTTTCAGATTTCCCCACCTCCTGACCCTAACTCTTTCACTCATTGATGCTTTGACCCCACCACTACTTATCAATCTCCTAACCCACCTGCCCAAAAGGTATCCATTCAAGCAACCCCCTGACCATTGATCTCATCATGATCTCATGGTCAGGCCCTGAATACCACCCAGCCCCTAATCTATGGTTGCTTCCTGCCCACAGGACCCAATATACCATCCCAATCAGCCCACTGGCCCTGTCCCTGAGACAGTGCTTTCTTACCCCATCTCCCCTTGGTGCTGGACTTGCCTTCTAGTTTCCTTCACACATAAGCACAATGGGAAAAGGAAAGTGCCTCAACCTGTCCTAAATTTTATAAGCAGCAGGCCCTAATGAAGGGAAATCAAAAAAGTACAGATGCTGAAAATCTGAAAGAAAGAAAATGATGGAAGCACAATCAGAAGGTCAGGCAGCATCTGTGGAGAAAGAAACAGATGTTACTAGTCAAAGACCTACTGGAGACCCATAATCAAGATGGTTATCTGTTTGCCCTCCAGTGAAGGATTTAAATGGTCCCATGGAGGCCATGAATTTCTAGGCCAATGTCTTTTCAACAAGTAAGTAAAGAAAAACCTGACTTCATGCTAATATTTTACTTCTTTGTCACTGGGAAGTCTGCCTGTAGATTAATTTCCAAGATCTCTCCAGCTGCTTCATTCAGGCTACATAACCAGTTATTTTGTTGGTGCAATTCCACAGATACTCCCACTGTTTCTTCCCCACTGCCATCAGGTTCTTGAACCCACCTGAAAAACCCTGACACTACCTCGGACTATATTTCTTTTTTCTCTGATTTGCACAGAAGTCATTGTGTTTATTTTAGTTTATTTTCGTCATGCAAGTTATGTGTACTTTATGTTAAGTCCATGTTATATTATGTTTGTCATCTTTGTAATGTACTGTGCTGCTGATGCAAAAAGCTAGCTTTCATGGCATTTATATCCTGGGTATGCACGCCTATGACAATAAACTTGACTTGAACTTGACTGATCCTGTGGTCCTTCAGTGCATGAAAAATTGGATCATCCGGTAGGCCCACCTTACTGTAATCCATTTCCTTTCATTTGATTTAACTTGCTCCTTGAGACATTTACCCAAATACAATGGTTTGATTTTATTTCTATGAAGGGTCAAATAGAAAAAATCATTGATCTGTCTCTTCGTGGCACTGAACAGTCTGCTGCGTCTTACAGCATTTTTGTATTTGTTTCAGGAAAAATAGTTTCCACTGAGATTCAATTTATAATTGTCATCAAGGGAGTGGTTATGAATAAACTTTTTGCTCAAAAAACCGTTAACATATGAAATGACTTACCAGAAATAATGGTGTCAACTGAACAGCTAAGTTAATAATTAAAAGGGAAGCAGATGAATTGTAGATTCAATGAATGATAATCGTGACAGCCCTGTATTAGAGATATTTGCTAGTTAAATAGCCCGACGACCTTGTTTTGACCCTTATTGCCCTGCATTATCTTTTCCTTTCAAGTATTTATTCAAATGCCTTTTGAATATTAGTGTTGAATCTGCTTCCACCATTTTTTTCAGTCATGGTATTCAAGACCAATACAACTTGCATCTAAAATGTTTGCGCATATAGTCTCCATTTCTTTTGTCAATTACATTAATCTGTGTCCTCTGCTTACCAATCCTTTTGCTACTTAAATCCAACATCAAAGCCATTAATGATTTTAATGGCTTCTATCAAATCTCCTCTTAACCTTCGCTATCCCACAGGAAGACAAACAACTTCTACATTTAATTGAGGCTTCCCATCTTTAGTAGTTGCTAGTAAGTTGCTTCTGCGTCTTCTGCAAATAATTTTTTAAAGATTATATAGGAAATGGGAGAAAATATGAGAATGGGAACAAATGGGCAACCCCTTCAGCAAGTTGCTGTGGTGTTCATAGTGCACTGGTCTGTTTCTGTTCTTTTGAGGTAGTGTGATTTGAAAGTCTGGTAGACACCTAAACTGACTATTATTATTATTTAGTTTTTATTTCAAAGAGTCCTTCAAACATAATGCCACCACCTGTCATATCTTTCACCCCTCTCCTTTCTGCATTTTGTAGGGACCGCTCACTCTGCTACTCCCTGATCCACTCTTCCATCCCAACCCTCCACTCCCCGTCCCATGGCACCTTCCCATGCAACATCAGTCCATTCACCCCTTCCCTTCCCACCATTCAGGGCCTCAAACAATCATTCCAGGTGAGGCAGCAATTCACTTGCACTTCATCCAATCCAGCCTAATGCATTTAGTGTTCACAACGTGGCCTGCTCTACACTGGAGAAACCAAATGCAGATTGGGTGAACACTCTGCGGAACACCTGCGCTCAGTCCACAGGGGTGACCTTGAGCTATCTGTAACATACCACATTAATTCTCATTTCCACTCCCTTTCTGATCTGTATGTCCACAGCATCCTTCACTGCTCTAGTGAAGCCCAGTATAAACTAGAAGATCCATATCATATCTTCCATCTTGGCACTTTGCAACCCTCTGGAATGAACACTGAATTTCCCATCTTCAGTAACTGCTCTCTCATTGTTTGCCCCATCATCATGCCAATGTACTTTTCTCCCCATTTCTTTAAACTGAATTGCTCACAGTCAGTACTCATATTCCAATCATAGGCAGGCACAGTAGTGTAGCGGTTAGCGTAACACTATTACAGTGCCAGCGACTCGGGTTCAATTCCCACTGCTGTTTGTAAGGAGTTTGTACATTCTCCCCATGTCTGCGTGGGTTTCCTCTGGGTGCTCCGGTTTCCTCCCACCTTTCAAAGACTTATGGTCTAGGAAGTTGTGGGCATGCTATGTTGGCGCTGGAAGAGTGGCGACACTCGCAGGCTGCCCCCAAAACAATCTAATCAAAAGATGCATTTCACTGTGTATTTCGATGTACATGTGACTAATAGATATCTTATCTGATCTGTCTTAACGTAATTGCATGTACGCTTTTGTCTTGCACCACACTCTTCCACCAGCTCTGCTTTGAAAACTGTACAACCTCCACTCACTCCCCAGTTCTGAGGCAAAGTCCAGCTTCACTTTTCAAAGATGCTGCTCAACTAGTTGAGTTCTTCCAGCATTTCTGTTTTTGTTTTAAATCTATACCTGCCAGATACCGATTTGGAAGCTGCTGCAGGCAATCTTTCACTATTCACCCTTCAAAAGCTTCAGTAAAATTTTCAAAGATACATTTGAGACATTTTCATGCATTCTGCTTCAATTGAAAAAGCCTAACCTTTCAAATTGTATGAGGTCTCATAATAATGAATCTCTAGTGTAACATTCCCTAGTTCCAATACACACCTATATTGAAGGAAAAATCACTTGGTTGTGGCCTAACCAATGTCAAAATTTAAAGTGCTATTATAAAACTCAAAAATCACAATTTGCTTTATTAAAATCTTCAAAGTGCACTGTCATTTTTACAGCAATGTCTTATATATCTGCAACAGTCTATCTCAGACTCATCACTTGCTTACAAATATAATAATTTTGTGGAACTCCTCTTTCTTCCCAAATTGTACTCTTGCATACTTCCTAAATTGGCACCAAAAAAGTTATATCATCTTCATATATTTTATGTTATACTATTACCTTGTACATATTGCAATGCAAACTTTGATTAGTGCCTCAGCTAGCTCACCCCCTTCAGTATTCAGTCTTCAGTATTCTGCACATACACAATGAAGACTTGGTGACTGCCTCGTTTTACTTCCATTTTTTTAAATCCTTTTGAAATATTTATATCCTCAGTTGTGGCTCTTTTGCATTTGCTACAGAGGTTCTCAAAATTCAACTCGCATTTTTCTTTGTAAAATCAGATTGAAGATAATATATTTCTACCACTTCTTTCCCTTCAAAACAAAAGCATAGCTTCATTACTTCATGCTTTTATTGTCCCCAGGTGCTTATGAAAACAGTTATTTCTACTTATACAGAGACTTGGCCTTTTATGCTCCTTCTTAATTAATCTTTTTTTGATTTGTATATACATATATTTTATTGTCCTCAGATTTCATCTTCATTAGTGCTCTTGCTTTATGCACATTAAAAAAAACTATGCAGTTCTAAGCTCTAATGCCCATGGATCCAGTGCTTTTGACATACTTTGAAGGGAGCTCTAATTGTAATTAATTCTCGTTTGTTGCATCAGAATATAGTAAACCTACAGATGATCTATTTCACATGTCAATGCATGAAAACCTGACTTGAAATAAATTGCTCTTCACTGTTACTTGGGCAGAAACCCTGGAACTCCCTTCCTAACAACACTGTGGGAGTACCTTCATCTCAAGGACCATATCATTTCAAGAGGGCAGCTTACCACCAGCTTCAGAAGGGCAATTAGGGGTGGGTACTATGTGTTGGCCTCACTAATAATGCCCGTGTCCCATGATTCTTCCAATACATATTCACTGCTTGAGCTGTCGAAAATCCAACTCCATTAACTTAGCTTGAGATCCCTTCCATCTAACTGACACTAACAATTTCTAGTTAAGTGTGTGAATGTTGCATTCTTCTGTCTTGTCTATTTTCAACTTGAACATTGTAGTTTATGGTCAGTGTTTCCCACCTTCAGGCCACTTGCTTCACCTACTTTTGTAATGAGAACCATGGAACAGAAAGGTTAAGGACACAGTCCCTCCCCATTATCTCAATCTATTATTGGAAAGTTAAAAACACCTGTCACTTGGGGGCAGCACAGTGGTACAGCTAGTAGAGTTGCTTCCTTACAGCTCCGGCAACCTAGGTTTGACATAACCTCCAGTGCTGTCTGTGTGCAGTTTGCCTGTTCTCCCTGTGACCTCAGAGGCTCCCACTGAATACTCCGGTTTCCTCCCACATCCCAATAATGCATGGACTGGCAGGTTAAGTGGCCACTGTAAATTGTCCCAAGCATGTAGATAAATGGCAGAATCTGGGGGCGGAGTTGAGGAGATTGTGATTGTGCATAGAATAAAATGGGATTAGCGTAATGGGTGCTTGATAATCAGAATGGATCTAGAAGGTTGAAGGTGCTCTATGACTCTCTGTAATTATGACCCTTCAAACATCTTTAATTATCAAGAGATATCAAATCAGATCCTTTTCCTCAGGCACCTTCACCAAGCATCCCTATCAATAAATATTATCCAGGTATGCATCTCTAACCACCCACTACTTTTCCTTTCTCTATCTCCTCTGAAAACTTGATACCAAATGATTTTCCACATGATATGATTTCATCTTAGGGCTCTTCAGATCTAATTATTGTATCGCAGCATTTTTTACATCTACACTTGAACAGTGTAATCCCCGCATACTTGTACGCCCCAGCACCATTTTCCTATTCTTCTTTATCATTCCCCCTTAATATTGACAGAATGCTTGTTTCTTATTTTCTACTCTTACGCTTAGCCCTTTCTCCACCTGACAAGTGCATGCATGAGTACTGGCTGCTGGAAGTACTCACAGCCTGGTTCCACACTAGAAATAAATGTGCGGAGGTGAGTGCAAGCAGAGCCAGGGAGGCTGCACAAGGTTAACCCTAGTGACTAAAGAATGATTTACTTCTCTCCCTGCTTCACTTACCCTCTATGACAGTACTCTTACCATTGTAATGAAGTGGAGCCCATCATATAGTTGATCTTCATTACTTTAGAACTTACACTATTATTTATACTTTTCACCATCATTTATAGGCCTCATGGTAATTTGCCTAATTACTCCTATCTAGATTAGCATACTGTACCAGTAGTAATCAAGAGTTTATAGTCACAGACCTATTAATTTAACACATGAATGCTTCAAAATGCCTAAGCAAAAACTCCACCCATTCTTCCAATGTGAACGACCTATTCAAGCTGCTTCACTTTACTTCGTCAGAATCTCCTCTGCCCACTCCAATATGAAATGTTTCTCATAACTTCTGAGGCAGTAAACCAGCTGGGATTGACAGCTGTAGCTGGATATCCCACTGTGAGATTTTGCAATTTTCCACAAAACTCATCTCAACATTAGAGGCAAATGCCTAAAAAGCAGTGTCAAATATGCTATAACGTAGTGAAATCCAATTTACTTTATTTCCAAAACTCAATTTCATTAAAGTCAGGAGGGGAGAAGACTGCCATTTTATGACACAGTTAACAGAGGGATGAATCTCTTGGCATATTGAGTAACACAATTAATCCTTTCAGCTGGCTACAAGTTATATAGCTCATTGGTTTTGGTTGGACTGCAAAGATCTCAGATGTAGTCCATGTGCCACTGACCCTATTTCTACAAAGTACAGAAACCGTTGACTCCCCACATTCTCTTCTAGCTTTTGCCTGTTAATGTAAACTTCATATAGAAGACCAGAACTGTCAGTTTCAGTTTCACTTTCCGCCTTCAGATTTAGTGCAGGTCTCTCAGCAGTGAAGTATTCATGGGCCTGACTTTGTCATCTAGAAGCTTTGGTGTTAGACTGTGACTCCTCTCAGGACAGGTGTAATACTCCAATAGAGGGCCTTTGTAATAGCCTCTGGCTTAACGATTTCCATTTCTGGCCCCAGTTTAGCTGTGGTTATTAAAAGCTTTCTCCCCTCAAGTACTCGCTCCTTTCCCTTATCACCATTTTCCTCCAAAAAGTCCCTGACCCCTCCATTTTGCAAATTACCATCTTATCTCCAACCTCAGTCCTTCCCAAAGATCTTGAATGTGTTGACTCCTTCCAAATTTGCAACCATCTCTCTTGGAACTCCAAGTTAGAACCATTACAATCAATTCGCCACTTTCCCACAGAATTGCACGACTCTGATCAAAGTCATAATTGACTGCATATGTGACTATGATAATCTATCCTTCTTGATCTATCTTCAACCTTTATGATAATAAATCACACCATCTTCCTCCAAAGTACCTGGATCCCATTCTACTGGATGGCTCTACACTATCCAACATGGATGGCTAACAATGGCTTCTTCCCGTTGTGTTACCTCTGGTGTCTCCCAAGGAGCTACCTTGCATGCTACCATTCATGACCATTCTCTGAAAATACAGCAGCAGTTCTGAAGCATGCTGATGACGCTCAGCTCCACTGGATCAATCTCTCTCTCTCTTGGCCCTTCTACTGTCAATTAACAATTAGACTCCTTGACTAATATTAAATACTGGATGCACAGAGAATTACACCAGCTCAATGCTGGCATGTCCGAAGACTTTTAAAAAAAAGATTCTTTTTTTAAAAATCTTTTATTATTCCAAAATAAACTTTATTCATCACAAAAACACTCTATATACAATAATAAAACAGTGCAAACCTTTACATTCCGTACGGATCATTCATTAGTGTTACCTTTTTATCAAAGAAAAACACAGTACCAATGCCACTCGTGTGGCTCCCTGGGGTGCTGCCCCAATCCCATATTTACAATAGTGAAGGGGCTTCCTTGCCTGACCCCGCCCCTCCCTCTCCAGTGCTCCCAACATAACTCCCTGATTATCAATTCCACCCTTTGGCATCTGTCTGTAACTCGATGCCATTTCACTTGAGGTGAGCTTAAGACCACATGTCTGTACTAGCAATAGGATGGTTGCTGTAAAATACCATTTGTCTCTATCCTTACATCAGCTCATCCATGCCTGTTCCCTCCAGAAATGACTATTCCAATGCATTGCTGCTTGCGTCCCCTGTCCTTTCCTCAAACTTGAAGCCATTCAAATCCCTGATAACCACGACCTAATTTGCACCTCATCCCTTTCACTTTCCATCCCGATAGTTGTTGATCAGCACAGGCCCCCAGTCAAGCCATATCCTGATTTTAAAATATACATCCCTCTTTTAACTACCTACAAGGACTTAGCTCTTCCTGTCATTGTAATCTCCTCCAGTGCTAAAATCCTCTGAGAAACCTACTCCCCTCCACTTCTTCCAATTTGAACATGTCCTCAAATATAATCTCATGGCTATGCTATTTTGTTGCCATTTCTTTTGGTTCTGAAATACCCCCCATAAGCATCTCGATATCAATTCCTCCCTTTAAGATGCTTAAAGCCTATCTCTTCAACTAAGTTTTTGCTCTTTTGCCCCAATATCTCTGATGGCATATTTTGTTTGAAAGCGCTCTTGTGGAATTTACCAGGATGTTGCCTGGATTGGAGAGCATGTCTTACGGGGAAAGAGTGAGCAAGCTAGGGCTTTTTCTCTTTAGTGAGGAAGAGGATGAGATGTGACTTGATAGAGGTGTACAAGATGATAAGAGGCATAGATCGAGTGGACAGTCAGAGACTTTTTCCCAGGGTGACA